>JAWZYV010010736.1:1622500-1850984 GCA_038373885.1 Cheiracanthium punctorium | reverse complement strand
TTACTTTAACATAACTTTATACCATTTTTAATTTTTTTGGTTAATATTTACTCAATATTACACTGGGAATAAAGCTAGTATTGGTAAAAAGTAGAAAGTTGATATTTAACCTTTATATTGTAAAAATTATAAAACTTTGCTGCTATTGAATTTAAATTAAATATATTTAAAATGTATCTGCAATATCGAGCGCCTTGAAAATATTCTTCATATCGTACAAGTAAATATTTTTGCCGCATTTACCTCCCCCCCCCCCAAGTTTGTCCATAGGCAATCTTTAATACATCATAGCTGGATATTGGGTATATCTATTAGAAGTCCAACATAAAATAGATTTCTCTATTAGAAATTTGAGGTGTGATCTCTCTAATGAGTAAATAACATCTATAATATACAGGTATCTGTATATATGTAGCATAGTTATAATAATTAAACTTCCAGAAGATCTTAAAGATCCAGAATATCCCAAAAATGGCTATCTATTTCATATTCAAAATATCCAAAGATCAGAAATTGATACTTATTTCATATCCAGAACTTCTTAGATATCTATTTCTGGGCTATCTTGGATTATTGTCATGTTCAGAATGATCCATAACAGCTGGAAAATAAATTTTACGTAGCTCAATGGTACAAGTAATATCTGACCCCATGCATTTTTAGATTCTTGCTTTCATTCCAGTGAGTGAAATGTGGACTGTTGACACAAAACATACAGTATTTAAAATAACAGCCTATTCTGAAATTAAACAGATTAAGAAGGAGTACAGAGTTTCATTTTAATAATCAGATGATGGCATCACTAAAAGGTACCCCCAAGAGTTCCACATGGTTACTAAAACAAACCTCCATAACCTCTAGATCTATTTAGTTACAGAATTCGTTAACAGTTTATGTTTTGTTTGGTTAGTCAAAACGTAACAGGAATAGAAGTGAAAGTTTCAAAATGCTTGGAGGTGATCTGTATAGCCATTGAGCTATGTAAAATCCATCAGCAGGAGATTTATAAGAATTTTCTTTGTCTGCAGTACTATAACTTCATTTGAGGTAATCTGTGATCAAACAAGAATAGAAATAAGAGTTTCGGACATCCACATTACTCAACAGTGTGCAGAAATATTTGATATGTTCAATGTTACCTTTTCTCCTGCTGAAATAAAAAATCCCTGAAAGCTTATTTTTTACCTATGGTACATTTCAGAACAACTTTCACTTACAACAGTATTAACAAAACAATAAAAATAGTTCATGATAAGATATTTATATAAAATCAAAAGAATACTAATAATTTTGATTTTTAAATAGGTTTTATTTTAAGCATAATTTATTCAAACTTTCTTTTCAACTTTATTACAATTAACAAGTCTTTTTTTTTAAATTTTAAATAAATAAGAAATGAACAGGATTGAATTGTTATCGAAAAGAAATTATTTGAAATTAAATTTCAGTCATTTATACGAACAAATACAAGAATTATGAAACACGAAAATAAGTTAAAAGAGCAATAGCTATCCTTTAATTGAAAACCAAAAAAAAAAAAAAAATTAAATAAATAAACTAATTGTTGGGTAAATCAAAAATATAAATATATCTGCTGATAACCTCTGTTAATGTACATATCATGTTTGGAAATTTAAGAGAATACCTATTTTTCTATTCTTTCCCCTCCCCCCAGAAAAAGGAATAAAATATTTCTAAAATGGAAACTACTTTATATTGATTGATTTCTTTTTTTGTGAAAAGGGGTAAAGAAATATTTTTGTGCAGGCCAATACATAAATAATATAAATCAAAACCAATTATTTCATAATTCCCCAACAATGCCCATTTTGTTGAATACACCCAACATTTTTGTCTTGTCCAAAAACCATTATTTAAGGTTTAGAGGCATGAGCAAGAATACAGGTTAGAATCCTTAAAAAGTTCACCACCCAAGTCAGCCCCCCCAAGAAGACACCCCTCTTGTAGACTTGCCATAACGCAAAGAAATAATTGAAGTTTAGAGCATGAGGGTGAACCATATTAACCTCCATAGATAATGTCTGGGTGAGGGGGGAGGGTGGTGATTCAAAGAAAAAGATTTTTTTTTTCACCTCTTAAAAAACCAAATTCCTCTTCTGAACATAATTTATACATACTTCAAAATAAAAGCCATTTCTTAATTTTTTAATATATATACACATTCCTTTCTTTATTTATTTTTAAGTGTGATTTTATTTATTTCAATTTCACTTTTACAGCAAAATAGCTACAAATTACTTAATCTTTTAAAAACTTCAAATTGAAAAAAAAATTCTTTTAATATAGATTTTATGCAAGAATTATTATACTATTGAAAACAGATTTAGAACAATAAATGAAAGTAAAGCCAGAAAAACTCATTAGTATGTTAGAACAAAGTTCAATTAATACGAGGGCCAAAAAAAAAAGAAAGAAAAAACAGTTAATAAAAATATATAAGCAAAGTCTTAATAAAAACATGAGTAATGGAACTTCCAAGTCCAGAGTAGTCTTCAGCCTAGCAAATTTTAGTTTACGATGCGTTCTAAATTAAAAAAAAAATTTAAACTATTACAGAACTGCAGAAGTAAAAAATAGCCTACGAATTGAAAAAAGTGGAAGATATCTCTTATTGAGACTCATGCAGGTTTGAATGAATTATAAAAGCAATGGCAGTGAACACACAACAAATTATTACAAATTTGGTTTAATTGTATTACATTGTTACATTTATATAAAATACAATCACTGGATTCAATATGAGTACTTCAATACTATTTCACATTCAGGGATTCTTCTAACAGCATCTGGAAGATAAAAATTATGACTTCAACAAGTAATTACAGAATTAAAAGTTAAAACATAACTGCTATTCTATCCTAATAAAAAAAGGGTACCCTCCCCCCTCCCCATAATTTGAATAAGACTGAAGAAAGGCTCAAAATCAGAAAGAGTTGGCAGCTAGAATATACTAGAGCATAAACTAGATCTATGTTAAATACATACAAAATAAAATTAGTTAAAATTAGTTTTGTGTGTACATGGATTAGTGTCAAATTTAAATCTCCAACTAAAGCACAGCTTAACACTTTCAACTAGGTGATGAATTTACAGAGGAATAAGTCAGCAGATCTTTTCATTTGATTCAGAAAACATTTTGTTTATAGTTTCACTAAAATCGGAGGATAACTTTATAATAAAAAGTCTGCAAATCTACATACATTTTGGAACACCTTTAGGAGCAGGTTAAATACAATTTTGGAACAGCACAAAAGCATACCGAAAAATGGTAATAATAAATACTTTCTTATTACCATTTTTCATATTACCATATTTATGTATGGTAATAATAAATACTTTCAAGTAACATTTACATATACTGTAACCTTCTGAGTAAGAGAGGGAAGGGAAACAGGGTTCCTACTGTTAAAATTGTACAAATTATGAATAAATGAATAAAATAAAGATGTAGAATTTAAGCTGCCTTTTACATTTTAATTTTGCCACTGAACATAAAAGCAAATGGAAAAAAAACTGCAATAAAACCTAAATATAGCAGCTCAAAAAAAAAAAAAAAATCTATTTTTTTACCTGCAAAAAATAAAAGAAAAAAAACTTAATTTTACAGATAAGAAATGCTTGTACTGTTTTATAAAATAATCTGTTCTCTATGTTCTATTAATATTAGAATATACTGATATGCAAAGTGATTGAGAGCACAAAATACTTTATTAAAAGTAAGGAACACATTGTAGGATTTACTTCACAAAATTTTATTTTGTGAGGTAAATCCTCTGAGGTAACACAAAAAAGAATAATTGGGGACAGTATTGAAGCGAAAATCCCATATCAAAGCAATTTGGAATAAAATTATCCCTGAATCACAGTAACCTGTGCGTAATAACAAACATCAAACTAATAGTGACAAAATAAATATTAAACACATTACTTACTATCGGTGAGTTAAATTTGCAAATTATTACAATCAATTAAAAAATAGAAAATATTCAGGACTTGTAATATATTTTAGGTACATCAAAAATTGAGTAAAAAATAAAGTGATAACTTTGCAATAAAAACTTTTCATGCACAGCAAGTAAAATATCATCAAATAACAACATTCTTAGCAAAGATCACATCTATATGTGGAAGATAAACAAAAGAAATAAATAATTAAACGGAAGTTTGAAAATACTTTTCATATCCAGTCTGGTAAATTACAAGGATTCAATGCTCAGAAGTGTAGCTAGAGGGGGACATTTGTCCCAGGGCATAGGATCCAAAAGGCACCAATTTGTATATAAAACTTTTTCCAGCGCATTTTGGTAAACAGGAAGTGATGCAAATTTGTTCTCGGGCACTGAAAATTCTTGCTACACCTCTGAGTACTGACCCCAATTAATAACCTAGATCTTCTTGAAGTCAGTTAAAAACTAGACTAAAGATATTTTTGAGTAATATTCAAATATACATATGACAACATGTGAACACTGACAAGGTTATTGCACTTTGTTAATACTGCAGGCTTAAAAAATCTGAATTTACTAAGGAAGTAAAGTTTACATTTACATATTGTATTAGTAAAATTAAAAAATAATATATTTCATCTGTTTTTACCACTAATGGTGGTACATGTAATATGGTGTCAAAACTGGTAGGCTAGTTTTCGATTTGGTTTGTACCAAAGTACAGATATGAGATTAACAAAAAAGGAAAAAAAGTCTGAAAGAATGTCCAAACAACTTTTGAGCAATTATACTTATGAATTTCAAGAGCAATAAATATTTTAATTTTTATTGATACTAAATCTATCTTACTTATATACAATTTTGCCTTACTGAAAAATCAGAAAATTTTTGAAAAAAATGAAAAAACTGAATTCTTTATAAACATTGAAAAAGGTCTGAATATTAAACTAAATTCTTAAATCTCATCTCTGAAAGTAGCATTTTACAGTTTACATTTTAAACAACAACAGCAGTGACAACATTAATAATAATAATAATAATAATAATAATAATAATAAAAGTTACAGGAGTTTCAAGGTTTTACTTACAACATATTTTTAAGAGGTAGTGAGGGTGCAGAGTAAAAAAATTAATCTGAAGGGACTAAAAATTGATTTTTATACTTTATTTCATTGTTACTTCATAAAATGTTGCAAATAAGACTTGATTTTGCAAGCAATTTATTAACTTGGTGTCAAATATGCAACTTGACATAAAAAATTTACATATAATAGAGATTAAATAAATGACAGAATATAGCATAACATAAAATGATATACTAAAGAGTTGCCTGGGTCAAATGCTTTAATAAAGAATACCACATTGAATTTTACTGTATAAATATTTATTGTTTTACTCATTGATGTAACTTTACCAAAAGTTATACTTTTTTTTCTTTTAAGAACAGCCCTAATAACTTTCTCAATTTACATGAAATTTATAAAATTTAATACATAGTCACTAACTGCCCCAAAGTAACATCACTTTAGGGAAAAAAAAACTAAAAAAAAAAAACATATAAATCAATTTGGAAAATAAGAAAAAAATAAACTAAACAAAAAAGTAAACATCTCAAAAAAAAAAAAAAAAAGTTATTGACAATTATGAAATTATGCGATACAAGCTTTGAAAAAATTAGACCGCAGAGATCAAAAGTATGCAGACTTTGAACTAGTAATTAAGAACATTTAAAGAATAAATAAACAAATAAAACAAAAATATGAATACCACTTATAATGCCAATAGTTTCTTCTCTTTTACAGCATGCCACTGACAAAAATTCAATGGTTTTCCACAGGACCAGTTCAGAGTACTAGAAAATAAAAAGATAATAAAGTGATAAACAGCCAAAATCAATCAGTTTTTCTTGTAACATATTTTATTCATCACTTGGCTCTGCAAGCTTTAAAGACAGGCTTCTCAAAAACTCGGTATAATTCAGAATGCTTCTTCATAGACAGCATGATGAACTTTTATAGAACAACAAAACTGCAGGTCTTATCCCATTTTTAGGGAGAAATTCACGAAAGTGGAAACTGTATCTGATGGCTAATTCTCCCTCTATTTTGGACAATACAATATGTTATAAATTTTTCTCTGAGTATTTCACTTCTATAAATTAACCATTTGTATTGCCATAAATACAGCTTGTGAAGAGAAATTCTGAATTTTCAAATTTCTGACATAGTTGAATTCTTTTAAAACCTGTTCAGAAATTGCATTATTTCTTGTAAAAAAAAAAAATAATAACTTGATTGAAACATTTTGTTTCTACTCAGTGAGACACTTAATGAAACACAATTTTTGTGAGAAATCTACTACCCATCTGATTCAGTGCTTAAGATATACATTCTTCTAAAATGGGATGCTTTGCAATGCAAATAATAATAATAATATAAAATTCACACAGACATGTGTATAAGGAACATTTATAACATATGATATGAATATAAAATTAACTCCCAAATTTAAAAATACACTGAAACAGTAAATAATTAAAAATAAATACATACTTATATCTAAAGACATCCAAAGTAGTATTCACCCTTATCAAAGGTTCTTGAAAAATCACCCAGTCATCGCTGTTATTAACTCTCCTATATTTCAAGAAAATGAGTATTCAGTACATAAAAAACATTCTAAAAGTTTCGTTTTCTAAAGCAACCAATTTATATGAATATTCATTTATAATCAATTTATATATATTTAACTAATGACCACCCAAGGTAGGAGTCTTCAGTTAAAATTTACATTTAAACATTATCACAAGAACAAATGATTCGGTGGTAGATCGAGGGGTAATGGGATGAGTGGCTATAGGGCTTCAGTCCCCCCCCCCCCAATCTCAAATCCAGGCAGCAATTACGACATAAAGTCGCTTGAGTCAGAAGTATGGGTCTAAATGGGGGCCCCCTTACATTTTGTTTCTTCACCGACTCTGACAATTGTCTTTCTGTATTTTCCACAGTATTTACCCGCTTGCCCATGATAATCAGGGAACAATCATATTACATTAAATTTTTCAGTAATATTTGAATTATTTATTAAGATATATTTTTCAGTAATATTTGACTTATTTATTAAGATATATTTTTCAGAAATTTGTATATGAATGCATTTAAAATTATTTCAGATTTTAAATGCAAAAATAATGTGTAACAGATAAACAGTGATAATTCGCAAGTAATAATATATTAAGATGCTAACATATCAAAAATATATACTTGTGCAATATATATGAGGAATATTTGAAATATACACCCAATATTGTGGATACATTTTAAATAAATTTAATTTAAATTCATTAAGATTGACAATATAATGGGTAAATATTAATTTGCTACAATTTACATTAGTATTTATTTCCAATTTAATGATAATATTGAATAATTAAGTATATGAACATGAAAAAATAAAAATACTATAAAATTAATTACTTGTCAATATTAGGAATACATTAGAAATATTACCAATGTTTACCTAATATTGTGGATACATTTTAAATACATTTGGGCTAAATATTAACTTGCTGCTATGTAAAAATACTGGTTTGGGTTTTCAATGTTTTACAATCCAGTGAGGTGCTATTTGAAAGTTTATTGGTAATGGAACTACTTCAGAACTACTTCCAAAATATAGGCAATATTGCAGATACATTTCATTTAAATTCAGTAGAAAAAGGATTAAAATTATTTTGAATTTTTAAGTAAATTTTACCAATATCATAAATTTATTTACCCTTAATGATACCCAGTAGAAGACCCAAACTCTGAAATCCATGCTGTCTGCTTTCTCAACAATGTCAATAAATAATGAAATCTGTTCTGCTACCTGCAAGTTCAGAAAACCACAGAATAATATTAAATACTTGAAAAATATAACATTAATGATATGGGCACCCATAAGGGGGGGCTCAAGGTAGGGAACTTGCTCCCCCCCCTAGGAGAGGAGAGCAGGGGCAGGGACATACCCCAAAAAAAATTCTGGGAGGGTCCAAAAATTTCGGAGGGGGTCCAAACGATGAAAAAGGCAGAAATTTTCACAAAAAGACTTCACCATTATTGCTTTGTTAATAAAAACTGAAATTTCGAAGGTGTTACAGACCCCCACCCCCCTTCCTGGGTACGTCCTTGGCCAGAGGGTGACTGGTGGGGCTTCAGCCACCCTCGAAATAAGTAAACATAAGAAATGGAGAAAATTACATATTCGTGGGTAATTTTGAAAGTTCAGCTTGAAATTTTTAAGGTTTAGATACGTCCCTAAGCCAAACTCACTCCACCCCCCCCCCACTTAAGTATGTTTTTTCAATCTGCAAAGATATGTTCTGATTAAATGAATTTAAAATGAAATATGCTAGATAAATTTTAAGTTTATGAACATTTCCTATGCAATATGTGAAATAACCTTTATTAAAAATGAAGTCTTAAAAAAATGCAACTCAAAGCATGGCTTTTTCCATAACATTACAGAAATAATTCAGCAATCAAAATTAATTGAATGTCAACAATATTATTTGAATTGTCTTAGACTGAACAAGTGTAAAGTAAGCTTTATTTAAGGGGAATAGATGAAGTGAATATTATCAAATACAATGAAGAACCGTTCTGATTATACCATCTTTAAAATAAAACAAACTACATTAAAATCGGCTCATCCATTTGGGATCTATTTTGCCACACACACATCCAACTTTTAGAAAAAAAAAACCAGGCATTTAGTATCTTAGAATGAAAATTTAATAAACTAAATTCATATTCTGAAAAAATTTAAGGACCCCTTAAAATGGAGTGTCTGGGGGCATGTGCCCTCCTTGCTCCTGTGATAATCATGGTCTTATCATCACAGGATTTTCAGTAGTATTTGACTTAATTATTAAAATATATTTTTCAGCAATTTGTACATAAATGCACCTAAAATTATTTATCAGATTTTAAATTTTGAAATAATGTACAGTAGATAAACAGTCTTAATTCACCATTACTGTGATATTAAGATGCTGACACATTAAAAATATTTGTTAGTACAATATGAGGGAAATTTATAATATACACACAATACTGTGTGGATACATTTTAAATATATTTAATTTAATTCATTAACATGGACAATATAATGGATAAATGTTGCTAATTTTTACCAATATTAGTTTTTATTTCCAATATAATAACAATGTGAAGGATTGAGTATATTAGCATTAGAAAAATAATAAAATGGTATAAAAATATTTTTAAAATTACTTGTCAATATTAAGAATACATTATAAATATTTCGAATTTTTACTTAATATTGTGAACACATTGTAAAGATATTTGGGCTAACTACTAACTTGCTACTATTAAAAACTTTATCAGTAATGGAATTACTTCAGAAACATTTCCAGTATATAGCCAATATTGTGGATATATTTCATATGTTAATTAAATTCAATAGAAAAAAATTAGCATTATTTTGAATTGGTATCTAGGCTAAAAGGTAAGTTTTACCAATTTGAGAATTTTATTTACCAATATTGATACACAACAGAAGACATAAAATCTACCATACCAAAATCTGCAAGGCTCTAAAATTAATACTGTATTACTAAATTTAATATTGCAACACTTACCTTTATTACCAGTAATATTAAACTTATCCGTTACTATACTATTGAATTATCCTTAAACAGTATACAAACTTTTCAATTCCAAAAATCTCGCATTTAACACCAAAAACAATAACTTTTTTTCCGCGTTGAATCAGTTTACCCGCACAAGTATCCCTTGTGTTTTTCGTACTACTAATGAAAGCTCACACATTCTGAATCACCTGCTACTTTCAGCTGGTTTCCCTGATTTAAAAGTGGACTTTCCTGCGGCCATCTGGGGTGTTCGATCGTAAATTATCCACTTTACCATATGAGAGAGAGGTTTGTGTATGTGTAAAAAGTGGAGAGGGAAATATTATACCACAACAACAGAGCGGTTATTTTGATCTAACAACGTATATATGTATATTCTAAGCGTGAATCTGTGCTAGAATGTGCAATAAGATAAAATGATGCACATAGACATAATGAAATTTAATCACAAAATATTTTTTTCCCACGTTTATAATTTATTTCAATATAAATTGCATACAATATATAATTGATCATTATTTTCTGCTTTTGATTTAAAATTTTGTTTATACTATTTGCAACAGGCGCGTATCCTTCCTAAAAATCTGACCCTTTACTTAGTTTAAAATTTGATACTGAGGCTACAGTTGAAACAGCTTGCTTACAATTTGATACACAGGTTAGAGCCCTCTCCACCCCCGAAATAAAATCCTGACTGCACCACCGATTTACAAACACGCATCAAAACATGCTCAAATATTATATACAGAAGCAAAAAACGAATGCAAGATTTCAGCTATATAAGCATAAATAACATACTACGATCAAGTATAGAGACGGATTTAAAGATCAATTTCTCGGAAGGGTATAAAATTAAAAGAAGCAGGCTTGTTTAAGTCTTAAAAACAAAATGTATAGTAAAGCAAAATGTTAACCCTAACCAAAGCAATGTCTGTCGGAAGAGCTGGAGTCCTAATGGATCCGACACTGAATCAATGTATCTTATATGTTGTGAATTATCAAATTTTAAATAACATTTACAATAACTGAAAAGTTATAAGGTTTTACTTACTTGTGTTAGCTAAAAGTATTCCATTACTTGTATGCAGTTGGTACTTCGCAACTGTAGTCCAATTCCAATATGGCGTCGTTTGGGTATGGAAGCAACGCACTCACTCCTGCTGAAGTGAGAGCATCATGGGAAAGGTGGTGACTCTCTCGCTAGAGTGAGCAGATAGCGCCTTCACCCTTACTCTAAGAGTGACATTGTCTCACTCTTGCAGTTAGGGTGACAGAATCCTATCGATGAAGAGTCATAATGCAGTTTTCTCACTCTTATCTCACTCTATCTGGGATCATTTGCCGGTGACTTTTTGTAAGAGTGACAATGTCACTCTAAATTTTTAAGAGAGTACTTGTACGATATGAAGAATATTTTCAAGGCGCTCGATATTGCAGATACATTTTAAATATATTTAATTTAAATTCAATAGCAGCAAAGTTTTATAATTTTTACAATATAAAGGTTAAATATCAACTTTCTACTTTTTACCAATACTAGCTTTATTCCCAGTGTAATATTGAGTAAATATTAACCAAAAAAATTAAAAATGGTATAAAGTTATGTTAAAGTAATTACTTATCCATATTGAATATATTTCCAATGTATATCAAATACTATAAATGCATTTTAAATATATTTGAGGCAAATATTAACTTTGCTACTTTGTACGAAGTTACATTTTATACATTTGACGAAGTTACAGTTGATCTTTGTTTTCAATTTTTTTTAACAATATTGAGTTAACATTAAAAAATTTATCAATTGAGGACTACTTCAAAAATATTTCCAATACAACCCTATATTAAGAATATATTTTTTTGTGTGTTAAATTCAGTGGAAAAAGGTATTAGTATAGTCATGCTGAAAGTATAATGTTATTTTGAGAATTTATCAGACCTAAATGCTAATTTTTACCAATATTGGAATTTTATTTACCAATATTGGAAACTGTTTATTCTCAATGTGTTCACTTACTACTTTGTAATATTATTGGTTTTTGATATCAATGTTTTCACAATATTGAGTTAATATTTAAAAGTTCATTGGTAGTGAGACTGCTTCAGAAATATTCTCAATATATAATTAATATTTCAATACACACTTCATATGTTAATTAAAATTTTACAAATAATAATAACATTTTGAGCATATATCAGGGCTAAACTCTAGTTTTTACCAATACTGGAAGTGGTCTTTACTCTCAAAGTATTCACATATATGTAAATTTTAATAATTAAAAGTAATTAGTACTTAATAATATTGGAAATATTTCTAATATACACTCAATATTATTGATAAATTTCAAATACTTTAAGATTCAATAGTATTAAAATTTGACTTCAAATGGGCAAAATATGAAATTTATAATATTGGATTTTATTTTCAATGAATTCACAAGATTGGATAAATATTGATGCTATATAGAAAATATCTTTTAATGTTTGCCAAATATTTAAAAAATAATAATAATCAATGCTGTTACCAGATACATTCATATATATATATACATTTATAAGGAATTATTTTAATTTCCCTAAAATAATGATAGCCAGAAGCAAGGCATATGCAAGGAATAAATCCAGGGCCGTACCCAGACAAAAATTTCAGGCAGGGTCCAAACCGTGGAAAAGGCAGAATTTTTCACAAAAAGACGTCATTATTATTATTTTATTAACAAAAATCAATTTTTTTGAGAGGGGGGAGGGTCCGGACCCCTGGATACGGTCTCGAATAATCACCCTATAAAAAGTGGCGGTCACTCTTAAAAAGGGTCATAGCTCACTCTTGATCAGAGCGCTCCACTCTTTAAGGGATGGCGTGCTGTCACCCTTTCCTTAGAGTGAGGCACTCTTTCCCGGAGTGGGTTTTTGAATTCTCACTCCTAGTCCAGAGTCAGAAATGTCACTCTTCAGAATAGTGATTTCTCACTCTATGGAGGTTGGCTGATTTTTGTCACGAAGGTAGGGTGATATATCACTCCTCAGCACTGGTTTTTCACTCTTGATTATTAAGAGAGTGGGTGCCAATATCAGATTTTTTTGGTGGGGGGGGAGGAAAGGGGGTGTTCTTGAAATTATAGAACAATATCTACAAGAATATAAGCACGTTAGTGCAGTAAGGAGGTGCTCTTTCTTTCTGATATTTTAGTACTAAATAGTGGTGTAATCAGGATTATTTTTCAGCGTGGTCCCGAAGGATTGAGAATTTATTTTTTTTCAAATGCTTGAGCTAGAACCTAAATATGAGTAATAAATAATTTTTCTTTTAAATCTCTGTAGATTCAAGAGATGAGCATTCTGTAAGCATGCCTAAATTAATTAACGGTGTTATTCGAAAAAGTCATGCGATTTTGGTACATAATTACAAATAAACTAATTATGCCAGGCACTTCAAAATTTTGAAACTGTCTCTTTACAAGCTGTATTACGTACTGCGAAGACAGGCCAATCTGTATCAGTTTCAAAACTATTAGAAAAAATTCTTTAAAATCTTAAATTTTCGCTAAGCGTGTCACTCTTCGAAAAATCTTGCAGCTCAGATCTATGTATAAGAATTTTTTCTGAAAATTTCACAAAAGCCACAGCGTTTTCGCTTATCGCAGTGTGTAAAACAGCTTATGCAGAACCATCTGGAATTTTTTGGAGACCATGGTGCTATTAGTTTATTTCAATTTGTGTACCAAGACTAAAAACAGAGTTCTTTTTTTTTTCGAAGAACAGCCTTAATGAAAAATTCAGTAACATTGTATGACGAGATACACATATATGTCATACTGTGTGTGACATATACTACTTATGTCACAAGTAGTGTATATCACTACTTGTGTCACTTAGTACTTATGTCATTTATAGGTCAAAAACATTTAAATTACAATTTAAACTATTCTCTTAAAGATGTGCAATACACTGCATTTCAGTGCACTATTGTTTTAATGTTACGAATCACGTTTGATAGAATTTGCTCAATTAAAAAGGAAAAATGTTCAGGAATATATTTGCTTTGACTTTTTAAAGAATGCTTTTGCAGATTGCATTAGTTACTCAGTCGTAATGAGACGAAGATTAGTGCTGAAGATAAGGAAATTAGCATTATGTGCAAAGTATTGAGAATCCCTTGTAGCAACTGTGAACTTATTATTAGTTTTGATAACTGAAAAAATGCGTGATTTTATCCGCTAGATGTGCTACATCTACTAGTAATTATAGAACAATGTGATTGGGAAAGTAAACCAATTTTTGGGCGTTATTAATGTCGAAGATATAAATATATTTTTACTTTTTAAGTAACTTTCACATTTTAGATAAGATCCAAAAGTTTAAGTTCATTTACAAATAAATATTATTCAAAGTCACTTGTTAGTTTTTTTTTTTTCAATGGTTTAATGAAAACTTACTTTCACTATACAAGTAAAGTTGGCTTATGTTATCAACTAGAACAAAGCTTACGATTTTCAAAAAACCATTAAAAATATCTTTAAAATATTTATTGGATAATTCTTTTAAATGAAATCTAATGCGCAATAATTCTTTTTTTTATAATTTTTTGAATGAATCCCAAAATTTAAAATAATGACATTCCATTAAAAAAGATTCTTTTATAATAGAATCTTATATTGCAATTAAAAAATACAATTAAAATAACTTAAAAGCCTGTAAACATATGAAAAATAAAATAAATGTGTAAATTGTTAAAATATTCATTAATTGCTAAGAATATTTATCTTAATTGTTTCAATGCAAGATGCAAAGTAATAATACAACTTCATTATTTTTTCTAAGAAGTTAATGGTATTTTAATAACTCGATATAATGTTAGGAGTTGCATTTGAGAATAAAACATTGTTCATTTTAAAATCCTTTTTAGCAATATATTAAATTACTCGTTAAGTATTTTTGCATAAAATGTACTTCAGAAGTATACAGAATAAAACTATAATTAAAAATGAAAGAGATCCTGACAGAGTTGCAACTAATTATTTTATTCGATTAATAGCAGTGCTTAATTTAATTATCTTTAAAAAGAGAACACGTTTTTTTTTTTCTTTGATTTCTAACATTTTTAATCCAAAATGTTGTGACTAAAAATAATGCGTAATGACCTTCCATTGATAAACGAAATCATTTTATCTCTGAATTGGACGCTTTTTCTTGCCCAAAACTACCAAACGTGAAACAATGAGTGACACTTCTTCAGTATAAGTGCTTTTATGAAGACTGTAACTAGCGCTTTTTGTTTTGAGGGGAAAATAATGATGAAGGAATACCTGGAATAACACTGGAATCTGTAGGAAACTTAAGAAATCAATATTGAAGGAAGGTAATATGGATATGGATGTACTGCAGTGCATATCATATCAGTTGAACAGCATTCGTGGATTAGTTTAGTATAGACTTTTCAGCTTGTTATGCGGTGACACTGTTTTTATGCATGATGAAATGAGGACTTCTGACTGATCCGATGGGGATTTGTATAATTAGTGGAATAGTGTTATAAAAATAAGGGATTTGTATAATTAGTGTAGTAGTGTTATAAGAATAATAAGAATAAGGGATTTGTATAATTAGTGGAATAGTGTATAAGAATAATAAAAATGTTACGGTATTTCGGGGCAACCCGCTACTCTGGGGCTTAAAATGGTTTAAAATTCGTATTCTACGCTTCAAATAGATAAATTTTGCTTTTTGTTGCATCAAAATCGGCCAATTAGAACCGGAGATACGGAGGTTTCGGTTTCCCATTCAAATATATGGAATTTCTAAAAAACTCGAGAAATATTGGTCCTAGGGCTTAGATCTCTTCAGATTTGGGGACTTATTTTTGGCGCCAAATTTGACGATATTTCGACAAAAGTCGCCAAGCGTGGCGACTTTTTGGTCATTTGGCGCTATTTTCCGAACGGGACCTGGATGCTGTTTTTCCTGCATTAAAAACGCATAATAACCTAACATTTCTCTTCTATGACGTAATCAGAAGTCCCGCTTTATCTGGAATCTTCGAGGAATATACTTTTCTAGAAACTGCTCGCAGCTTCTGCCTCCTGTATAAATTCCACCAGCGCGCTGCCCCGACAGTTCAGTGCGAGTTAAACGCTTAGTGTTCATCAAGCTTTGAGAGAGTGAATACGCTTGCTTTGTGAAGGAAGCTGTGTTTCGCGCTGTTTGTGAAGCTTTGAATTTAAGTGCTGTGTGTACATTTTTCATTGCTGAGTCTTGAGAGACTGTTAGTGTTATTTCTCGTTTATTTTCACTGAATTTTTGCCTGTGAAAGTGACTTATTTTGTGTGAGAAATACAGCATTTGTGAGAGCTTCTGACCTAAGCGGATTGTTAAAAGCACGTTACTGCTAGATTGTGCTTGTAAATTGTGTACAGCTGATTGTTCTACGAAGTTCTAGAAGCAATAAAGTTTGTGTTCCATCCTGACAAGTGACTTTTTACTTCAACTTTTTACACCAACTGGACTTTAGAACGACGAACCCCGGAAACAAGAAGAGCAGTTCCGCAACAATAATAATAAGGGATTTGTATAATTAGTGAAATAGTGTTATAAGAATAGTAGCCACCTATTTTTTACTCGGGGGAGGAGTACTCTTTTGATTACGTAATTTGTACAAGGAAACTTTAGACAGAAATAACCATTTTCTTTCTACAAAAATATTTATTTTTGTTTGACTCATTCTGTTTTCTTCCACTTCCTCAAAGCATTGAGTAAACGCAGAAATGGATTTAAAATTATAAATTTAGTTTTTCCAAATCTTTCTAAGCGCCCGTTCTTTGCAGGTGAGTATATATTTCTTTCTCAAAAACATTCAAAATGGGGGAGAGAAAATATTGAGGACATTCAAAAGGTTCGTAAGCTTCCTGAACACTAAATCGCCAAATACCTGAAGAATATGGATGATCTTAAGTTAAAGCCTTACGAATTTGTAGGAAGATATGATCGTTCAAGTTCAAATTTACATAGCTGCCAACCCTTCTGGCTGTTTATTTAATCTTACAGTCAACCAGCCTGAACATGGAACATTCCCAGACATTTAAAATCTTGTTTATTATGTACATAGAAAGAAAAATTGCAATTCCTGAGAATCGCTCAATTTAACTAAATTTATGCTTAATATCAATACACACACACACACATCACACACATACATATATATATATATATATATATTTAAACCGAACTGTATAAACTTAAACTTTTATTCTCAGAAAGAAATTCTAAACTACAGAAACCGGAGAATTTCACTTCCGGAGGACATTTAAACTCAGCCAAAATATTTCTGGCGTTATGGGAAAAAATGCCTCGAACTTTTAATAAGGTCTTCATGGCCAAGCAAAAATAAAAAGATCGGACTTCAGGGAATATCCATTCGTATTTTTCCCCCAGACTTAAATGTGCCAAGCAAAATCCAACTCGTTTTCATGAATGGAATGTGGTTGGGAATATAAAGAATCATTAAACACCCGGAATTCAGGGAAAGCTGAAAGGAAATAAGATTATTTCTTTTGCTCCTTAGCTTAAAGTATAGGAGCTATATGGACTTAAAATGTCCAATTTTTTACCTCACTGTGACTCAGAGAACATTTTAGATGCGAACATGGCTAGCTATTAAAACAGCCCGTCAAAATGAAAGATAATTTGATGGGAGGGAAAAAATTATATTCAGGGGAAAATTTGCATCGTTATTTTTGCATGGAGCAAAATATTTGCATCGTTGGTGAAATGGCATAAAATAACATCTGCAGAAAAAAAGCTGTTTTATGTTATGAGGGAATGGAAAATTCAGAATACATTTTTCTAAAATACTCATAATTTAGTTTGATGTTGCATGTGTATATTTAGCAACTATCTTTAATAATATTCAATATATCCCCTGATATCGGAACAAAATTAGTTAAGCAAAATACCAGTTTAAATGAAAATATAGTACTCTCTCTAAGTCCTTTGTCACCGTTGAGAACCGTAAGGGCTCTATGAAAGTGTGGTCTAGGTATAACAAAGTAGCTATGCGCTATGCAACGAAACCTCTTACAGCGCTACCTGGCGGCTGGTTTATCGTTTTTATTTCAAACACTCTGCGAGACACTGGAAAAAAGTCGGTTACAATGCCATTCAGCTTTATAGATTTAGTTATAAAATATCCCGTACTTGTCATAAACGGCTAAAATGCGAGGCTAAAAGCGTATTACTGATGCTTGAACCAGTGTGCCACCTGCCACATTGTAGAATGTGTAGGGGAAAAATTGCTGACCCGAGTCCAGATGCGTAATGCTGCTGACGGAAAATACTTTGAGAATGAAAGATAAATGATGAAAATCTAGTATAGCAAGTCGTATTCAAATAATGGAGGTATTTAACCAATCAGCCCAAAGCAATACAGTCGACAGTGCGCATATAAGACAACAGGTGTCTGAGGAGGCTGTTTATCAGTTCCTACAGTTACAATGACTGGCTATGAAGATTTAAGTGATTTTCAGCGGGAACTAATCGTCCATGAACGACCATTTCAAGAGCGTACCGCCAGTACAGCTTCCAGCAAAACTTCAAATCTCCGACAGAGGTGCGGCCGGAAATAGACCTTTGACAGAATGTGATTGTCGACAGCTGAAAAGTTTCGTTACACGAGATTGGCGTTCAACGTTTTCTCAAATTGTTGCGGATTTGAATATAAGGTCCATCAACAAGTGTCAGCGTACGCACTGAACAAAGTATCCTAATTGATATGGGCTTACGCAGCAGCAGAGCAATGGACTTGTTGGCTCAGCGGCACAAAGCTCTGGACCTTGACTTGCCTGTCCAACACCGTCGTTGGACGCTTAATCACTCGAAATATGTTGTCTGGTCTGACAAGTCACGTTTCCAGCTATATCGGGCAAATGACCGTATACGGGTGTGGAGAAAATCCCGTGAATCCATGGATCCCTTCATGCCTTCAAGGATTTGTTAAAGCTAGTGGAGACTCTGTGACGGTATCTGGAGTGCGCAGTATGCATGAAATGGGACCGTTGATACGTATAGATTCGACCTTGACAGGTCAGCGGTACTTTAACATATTTTCTGACCACTTGCGGACATTCATGTCCTGTGTGCATTCCGACGGAAGTGGACAATTCCAACAGGATGATGCGCCATCCCACATGTCTACAATAACTGTAAGGTGTCTCGAGGATTTCTCTTCTGGATTTAGAAACGTTTCTTGGCCACTTGATTCCCCAGGCATGAATATTATCGAGCTTATGTGGGATGCTTTGCATCTTGCTGTCCTTAGATCTTCATGACCTCGCACTCCCATGTCTTTGTGAACTGCCTAAGAGGAATCATGGTGATAACTGTCTATAGAATATCTTCTCAAATTAGTTGAATCCATGCCACGCCGTTTTGAAGCACTTCAGAGTGCTCATGGGGTCTCTACACGATGTTTCATAATGGTGTACCAGATTTTCTGGCACTTCAGTGTATGCCTTCCATTTGAAGCATTTTGTGTACATTAAAGAGCTCAACGTATATTTTCTTACTAAATCAATGATACTGGAGAGCTTTTCAATTTATATTTTTCGCGTATCTTGGATTTTCTTTCTTTTGACAAAAACGCTAATGTCAAATTTAGTAGCCAAATGGCTCTGCAAACTACTTTACCTTACCTACACCCAACTTTTATGGATATATCTCTTCTTTCTGAAGTTAATGCGGCGCCAAACTGCTTTACCGGTCACTGTATTTATTATATATTTCATAAAACGTACTTCTGTGGAGTAGTGATGGAATGTGGAATTTACATAAAGAGAAGATATATTTGAAATAATTGCCCGAAGAAATAAAACTCGTTTACAGATAAAACTCTTCTAATTTTCATGAACTGAATTCCTTATCAATTAATTGAGGACCATGGAGGATTGTAAGTCATTTCAAATTCCAGCAAACCTGCAATGTGAAAAATATTGTGGATTTCGAGAACTTATAAGTTTAAGCAAACACATATAGGAAATATTTTATACTTGAATGTCAGTAAGGGATGATCAAAATGTCCTTTTTATACAGTATGCCCACTAAAGTCCCTTGCCACCCTCTTAACCTACGAACAGCTGCAGATACAATCATTAAAGTGATGATTAGTTATAGGAAAGTAACCATGTGCTACGGAATGAAACCTCCCATGGTGCCACTTTGTGAAAAACTACGGAGTTAGAATCCCTAACTCAAAAACGGCAGAAGATAGGGGAAAAGAGCGATTTAAAAACTGTAGAGATTACCAATTTATTACAAAAGACATCTTGAACGTATTAGTCTTAAAAATTGAAGGTATAAAATGCAAGGCGTAAAAACGTATTATTAATGCATTTGTCAGGGTGTAACCAGCCATATTATGGAACTTTAGGAAAGAATTGCAGACCAGTGTCAGTTGTGTATATTACTGACGAAAAACACTTTTACTATGAAGGATAAATGAGCTGAATACCAGGTAACTGCAGTTTCAGAAAATTCGACCTAACAAATACTGCCTTCCAATTGTAGCATTATTGTGCAAATTAATGGGCGTGAAAATATAGGTGCCTTTTCTTATTAAATTAATGATGTTGAACAACTTTTTGATTGACTTTTCCCCTCATCTCTTGATGTTTTTGAGGTAAGAACGCTAACTCATAATTAAGCAACCAGGTGGCTCTGTAAGCGGTTTCTTCGATAAGAGCATGGCAACTTTACTATACCTAGACACCACTTTGATGGGTATTGCAAAACCCGTTCTTAAGTTAAGAGGGTGGCAAGGAACTTTAGTAGACTTTGATTATCGCAGGGACAAGAGGGGCGTATGTCCCAGGCCCCCAATTTTGAGGGGGCCCTAAATTATTACAACATGAGATTTTAGTTTAAGGTATTTGGTTTTTTCCAAGGTAGCAAATACCTCATTTTTTTCAGTTATGAATTTACAAGTTGCAAATAGTCAAAATGCTTTTATTTTCTTAATTCTACCTCTCCATAGAAGAAAAAATATCGCAGTAGATTAACGATT
This sequence comes from Cheiracanthium punctorium, assembly GCA_038373885.1. Taxonomy (NCBI): domain Eukaryota; kingdom Metazoa; phylum Arthropoda; class Arachnida; order Araneae; family Cheiracanthiidae; genus Cheiracanthium; species Cheiracanthium punctorium. Next base: position 1,830,310 of record JAWZYV010010736.1, on the reverse strand, counting down.
TCTGAAAAAAAATGAAAAGAAAAGAAGAAAAGGATAACTCGAATGGCTACTAGATCTTACGTGGTAAGTTGAGGGACCCACTGAAGTTTTTTAAGAGGATACACGAACAGAACGGTGCGCCATTAAATAGGAATTCGCCGATTATGATTATTAGTAATATGGAAAAAACAGACTTTTAATTGCATTTTTTAAGTCTTCATTTTTAATAAAGCTTATTTCATAATGTTGATGTTTCCAATGTTTATAATGTTCATAAACATTCTCATTTGTCTAATATTGGATAGGATAGATTTCATATCATATTGGATACATTTAATCATGAAAACGATTTATATGCGAACACAGAAAAAAAATATATAAAGTAGTTGTCATACAAAGTAACAACGTGTAGGGGGGGGGGGGGGGGGGTCCCAATCAGACTTCTGCCCCAGGCCCCGGTTTGTTATAATCGGGCCCTGGACTTTAGGAAGCATAGTTATAACACCAGACGAACTTTAAACATTTTTTTTTTTATTTGTGTCATAACGATAAAACTATCTGTAAAGTGGTGTGTATCTCTTAGGAACACTTACTGATACAACCTTTGAATATTTCAAAGCGCTAGCATTTCCAATAGTTTTGTAAACAGAAAACATGCTAAATCTTGACATTTAAGTTAGGAAAATCATTTCATGCAAAATACATAGAGAGCTAACAAAAAATATTTCATTATGTTTACACAAAATTAATTGTTCTTGACTACTGTTTGAAAATACTCATGCAGACCTTTTAGAGATGACATTTTAACTGAAAAACAAATTAAACAACTTTCTAAAGTTTATGAAGAATAAAAGTTTGAATCTAAATTATCATTGGATTGAATTTTCAAATGCCCTTATGCCAAATGAAAATACCCTCATTTTGTTTCAATTTCTTTTGTATCGAAATTAAATGTAAATAAAGGAAATAAAAGACTTCAGCATATTGAAATTTAAAAGTATTGTTTTATTAGACTCTCGTGATATTTTAACTCTCATGAGAAGATTGGAGAACGAAAGTAAAGAAGACTATATTAGACAGCCAGAACCTAATTAAAATTTTTCTAAAATTTACCCAAGATCTTTGTTTATTCAGAGGTTAAACATTATTTTTGCTACGGTTCTTTAATAGAAAACTCTTTGAAATTCCCAGAAATATAATATCAGACAATACGCATGTATTTAACTTAGCAATTTTGTCTAGTTTCGTGCTTGGGGAATAAGAATAAGTGTTTGTATGATTGAACAGAAATAGAAAAGTATATTAATTGAATATTTCAATTCCGTTTTGCTTCTTTCTAAAGGGAGTTGAGGAATACTTCCTTTGCTCTTATGGAATTAAGAAACTAGAAAATGGAAAAGAAGTGACTTGCACTTGATATCTGGAAAGAGCCGTTATAATAAAATAAAAAAAAATAATTTTAAATAAAATTTTACGAAGCTTAATATATTTATATTTTTTATGTAATAACAACAGTGAAAATTTTGCACCAGAAGTATTTGATTATAAGTGAAGGAAAATATTGAATTAGAAAAATTTTGATATCATTAAATTCAGGCGGAATAGTTGGTGCACTTATGGCTATGTGAGCCGTCCGCAGTGCAGCCTGTTATTTCTTGTGTTAAGCAAATCTTAAACGTTCCCTTGAGGAAAAATTCCTACTAGTGAAATCTAAGTGTTCTTTTTTTTTGGCGGGGGGGGGGGGGGCACAGCTCTAAAAAGATTTTGGACTGTGACATACGTTTATAAAACAATTAATTCACATAAAACCAAGCCGTGAATTAGCGGTAATGAAATATGAAATAAAATGAACTCAATAAGAAGCTCCTAAATACAGAAAGATTTTCTTTTTCTGTTCAATTTTTGAATTATTTTCACCATCTATTTTCCATATATTTTAATATAAATTATAATGCATTTACTGGTAACCAATTTATTACGATTAAAGCCATTTCTGATAAGGAACTATTTTCAGTATTTAAAATCACATTTTATGATAAATAACTGAATAATAAAACTCCGTGGTATTTTACAATATAGGTTACTCAGTTAAAACAAATAGAGTTTTCCTATACAGAATTATATGATTATACTTACCTATATTTCACAAGATAACATTCAGCTAGTATTACTCAAAAATAAATAAATAAATAAAAATCGACCGAAAGAAGAATTTATTCTCGTGTGTTTTTTTAATTAAATATTCGCATGACGTAAGCAATTATATGTGCTTTCAGAATAAGGATTAATCAATTATGTAAAAGACTTATTTTGACTAGAAATCAAATTTTTCTCTAGATTCTTCGCATTCGAACTTTTATGTGAGAACCTACATGAATATTTCGGACATAACCCTTTATATTTTGATCCAAGAGATTTTACTCCTTTCCAAAGTCTGATCTTAAAACCTACTAAATAAATTTCACCCCTATCTAGTGACAATCCCAATTTTTACGGATTTAAAATGTTCATTGTGTACATAAAATCAGTGTATCATTCCACTCATGCAAAAGTTTTATTTTATGAAGGTGTGTGGTGGGAAGTCTATTTTTAGACCACTACTTTAATTCCCAATGAAAATTAGTAAATGGAGTGAGCTTAAATATATACTGAATAAAAATTCCTGCTTTATACGTTAGTTTTAAATAATGTATTTTAAAATTTATTTATAAAATTATTAATGCTTAAATAATAAAACGCATTCATACCACGTGTGATGAATGAATGTTCAGGATGGGCTCTATGTTTCCGAGGAAGGTAAATAATTTATTGTGAAGCTATTCTTTTAAAGAATATATATCGGCAGTCCACTGGCAATATTGGGGATTTTGTAGTCTAATGGACTTACATTCTGCTGTCAATAAAAAAAAATCATCGATACTTTTTTATCTTGAATAAGCGTTTTTATACTCTACTAGTTAGCGCTATTCAAAGTAATTTATGCGCTTGTTTAAAATATATTAGTTGCTTTCACGGAATTGTAAAGAAAATCATTTCTCCTAAAATTATAAAAGAAGTACATGAATATTCACTGGGTTTGTTTTTAGTATTATTGTGACCACGATATCTCTTCGGTCTATTAAATAGAGGATGCTCTCTGACTTCATATAATAGAGTTTTTTTCTCAACAGTAGTTTTCTTGTTTACTGCTAAATGACTCTACAACTGATATCAGTGGCGTAGGCAGACTTTCTTCAGAGAGGGAGGGGGTGGGGGGGTTACACACTTCCCGAGTTGATAAAAACTATCCAGACATTTTTAGTACAACTAACCCTTCCGGTAGACAGAGAGAGCACTGTTCGCTTACACAGTGTAAGAAGAACAGGACAGACTTTATGTTGAAGCAAAACTTTATTTACTTTATTTCCTTATAGCAGGTGATAATGAACTAAACGAAAAATTCAAATTAATTGCACTCTTGATTGTGGTTTTACTCTGAAAAAATTAAGAAAAATCTAATAATTAAAATCAAAAGCTTGTGATTAAAGAAAAGTGTAATTATCAGAGGTTAAATACAATTGATTTTTCCCAAGGTTAAATTTAAACAAGTAGGTTAAACTGATGTTTAAAAAGTAGGTCAAATGAGTTGAAGTTTTTCAGAACTATTCAAGATATGTAAAACTTTTTATTTTCTTTTATTCTAGTTTTAATGGTAGGTTAGTTAAAAAGCTGTTATTTAAGTTTTGAAACTTTGGGATAGTCTTGAATAAAACTTAAGAGTAGTTCAAATTCTATTTCATAGTATATTTTTACTGTAAATTAGAGATCTATATATAGAAAACTACTCAGTGATCTTATTTTTGAGTAAATAACTTTAATCACAGTATAAATTTTGCAAAACATTGATGCATAATCAAAGGGAAATATTTTGAAACTTTTAATTTTTGATCTTGGAAGTTGTTAATGAGATATCTTAAATTATGCAGTTTAATTTAATTAATTTTGATATTTATTCAAAGTTACATTTTTCTGTATTTAATTGAATAACTTAAGACTGTATTAATGAAATATTAATAAAGAATAAACTCACCATACTAAATATTTTGTACATTTTGTATCGTGTTTTAAATGCTTTAAAGCAATAAAAGATGCAATATCAATTTTTTAAGAGAATTGAAATTTTCCATCACAAAGTCTAAAATATATTTTTGAAATCAAGTAACATATTTAGAATCAAAATTTTAGGAGGCACATTTTAAATCCTACTATTTTCGGTATTAACACATTATGATCACCATTAATAGCATTTCTAAATATTGAATCAGTTCATATACCTTTATTTGCTATACTTTCTTCACCAAGCAATGAATTTTTACGCTTATGTTAAACGCGGTGCTGAAAAATAAATACTGGATAGATTAAAAATAATAGTAATGGAGATTTCAAACTTATTTCAAATATAAATATGAAGATGCTCTCCGAAGACAAAATTGAAAAATTATGAACGTTTCCCAAGATGTCTTTATTCTATATTTCCAGCCTGTTTTTTATTTATGCATTATTTCTCAAGTGCTTATTTTTCATTAGAAACAGCAAGCCCAGGACCATAAAAACCCAAGGGTTAGAAGGCCCTCAATTTTTTATGTAAAATAATTGTTTCATTTTTTGTATTTTCAGATTTTTAATAGCAATGAAGTTAATAAGGTCCATTATGTGTTATTTCTTTTTTTCATTTGACGATGCTGTAGGCTATTTTGCTTCAAATAGACAATTGAGTAAAATGATTCTTTTATAATAATTCGTGATTTTTTTTTCTTTTCGCCGTGTGCGTGGTTTTGTGTATATCAGTCAGTCAGAAAATTTTGGAATTTTCATGCCGACATCAGTGTTAATGTGTTGTAACTATGGTCAAAAATTTCTTTAAACTGGTTCAGTTATAATCGGCTAGTTTCCAGAAATGATACCATAAAGTGAAACGTGTGAAAGCTAGTATTTTTAGTAAAGAATTTCGAGGTTTAATAGGTGTTGAGTACGGCAGAGTAATTATTAGCAAGTTTGTTTTGACAGAATCTACAGAATCTATTAAACTGAAAACCATTATCACTCTTTATTATTTTAATATAGAAAATGGTAATAATTTATTTTTGCCTAAATATTTGTCGCCCGATAGCTTTAATTTTGCCAATTTTAGTTTTGGGTGATTGCATGCATGTGATGCAATGCTCGTCTGCTGAATATTTACTTTGTTATATTTACTTTCATTTTTAATCAGTACATTCATACGCTCGCAGTATGTCTTTTCTTTGCTCAGGAAGAGTGGCCTTCTTAAATAGAAGAATATTCAGAATCACAAAAAATTGTGCCGTATCATGAGAGAGACGAAAAGCATTCAGAATAAGCAAAACGTTCTTGAAATCTAGATCACTAAATAACAGAAGCATGCAAATTTGACTACATTGCCGTGACGATTTTTTGAGGGGAGGGGGGCTGTTCTACGTATCACATAGTCATAGTTCTATTGCATGTAAATCAGTTAAAAAGAGCATTAGCTCTGAAAAATTATCTTTGTATGGCATTAGTAGTGGTGGCATTTATCTTATCTTAGGAGAAACACACGGGGGACAAAATCCAGTATAAACTTTCAGACTACTGCTTCAAGGTGTAGGAGAACGTTTCATTTTGAACCCCAAATAGCATTTTGAACTAAATTTAATAAACTTAGATTTGTTTCGGCTCTAAGTGACTAATACTTAACTTCACATGCCATTGGTGTGTAATTATAGGTTTCACAGATTGCGTTGAAAAAGTAATTTTCGGAGAAATTTCGAAAGTCAAAATAAAGCAATTTTAAACGATTATTTACAAACAGGGTGTCCCATAAAGGTGGTATCTGACTTTATCTATTGGAGATAAGTGGACGGTGTAAATTGAAAAACTGTTCAAAAGAAGGCCGGAAATAAGACTCCATTACGAAAAAGATTTCTCTTTCGCTTACAAAAAATTACACTTATTAAATTTTTATACGAACCCCGTACAAAAAATTCCCCATTGGTAAAATGTGCCCCATACACTAAGGAGGTTATATACTAAATTTGAAAACTATATCCTAAAAACTGACAGAGGTATAAAGATAATTATCTGGTGACTTAAACCACTTTTCAATGCCTGTAGAAAGGAAAAAGTAGAACGAAGGGATCACATTTCAGGGATCGTACAGAAATTACGGAAGAAAATACTTTTTCCCACTCTAGCAATAAACGTTTTTGTTCAAATTAATAAATAGCAAAAGATATGTTTGAAATTTTGTACTTGAGGCTGAAATTTCGAACTTCACACTTTTAGTGTATGAAGCACAATTTACTAATTAGGAATTTTTTCGTACAGGGGGTGTTGTACAAAAATTTTAAAAAAATGTAACTTTTTCAAAATTGAGAGGATTTTTAACTTAACGGAGTCTTATTTTTGGCCTTATTCTGACCATTTTTTCAATTTACATTGCCCTCTTATATCTTAATAGATAACGAATTGAAATCGGTGACCTTTTTTTGGGTACAATCTGTATATGTATAATTTGAGTGGCATAACATCAGTTAAGACACACAAGTATTCGGCGACATCTATCTGAAAAGACGAAGGTGCCGATGGCAGGCCGAAAATTAACATATGTTTATTGGATGTTTCTCTCCAAAATTACAAAAATAGCATTTCGAACAAAATACAAAGTATATGTTTTGGAGGCTTTTTGCGCTTTCACTTTATACGTACATGGAGAAAACAGATAATAGAAAGCGTTTTATTATCTAAACTTAAATGTGTACTCTTTATCCTTTTATATAGCTATGTATTTTAAAGAGGGAAATTGTTGTCTCGTAAGCAATTCCAAAACTTTATTTTACTTCAAAAAATTAATTGAGAATCATTTATTTTTTAAACCTCTGTAATGTAACAAACAGCAGATTTTGTTTTAGATATGTCCTATTATGTTTAATATTTTTTTGTAAAATGAAAAAAAAAAAAAAATAGGAAGGGGAGGAGTATCACATTCAATACAAAGTTAAATATAGCAATTTAGACATTTTAATAGGCTTCATATGTGTATTTACGCTGCTAATTTGACCTTCACCAGGTCTTTCCATTATGAGTCAAGGAATTTAATTGCTTTGGAATGAAAACCATTAAAAAGTTTTCAAGGAAAAGTATAATTAAGGATAAAACGAATCAGAATACATAGTTAAATGCTGATGGAATTAAAATAACATGTTCTCAGAAAAACCAAAACATTAATTAACTGAAAATAAATAAATTAAAAATCATAATAATAAAATCATACCACAGAAGAATTTGAATATTTGCTTCCGTTAAAATATATATATATTTTTTTTTTTATTTAGAAGACCTCCCCCTCCACACACACACAGAATGTCGATATTTAGAAAAATAAATTCATATCACTCAATTAAACGTTAAAAAATTAAAGTAATTACCGTAATTTGGATAATTAAAAGTCTTGCATTCGGGAAAAATTTCAGATAATAGAAATGTATTCGATTATTATTGTCTGCTTAAATACTGACTGTGTATTAATAAATTTACAGTATTTATTTTTGGAAATATTTTTTTTTATCTTTGAATATACAATTTTCTATAAACAAACCACTTAATAATAGAGAAATCTTCAACTTTTAATTAAATACATTTTTTGGTAGTTTATCAGTTGGTTGCTTGCTAAACTTACGCTATAGAAACGCAACCATTCTTTAAAATGTGTGAATAAAATTTTAGCCTTTCATTTCATTTTGTAAAACAATTTACTAAAAATTTAAACAGCAACATATTAGTCTGCTAATAAATTTTAAAAAATGTTCATATTACTCATCGAATGTGTCTCCAATAGAAAAATAATATGAGCTTGAGAGATAAAGCTTTAGCATATAAAATAAATCTATCGTCTCAGAAGAGAATTAAAATTCAATCTCGGTCTACATATAGTAAAATTACCTTAAGAAATCAAAAAAGTTATTTATTATTCTTTTTAAATAAGTCATCTGGGCAATACATTTTTAAATAACTTTCCCAGCCAAGACATTTATTCAACAGTACGTTTAATTACTTTTTTTATATATTATTCTAATAATGTAAATTCTAAGCGAGGATGTATTTTAAAATTTTAGCTTCATGTACATTTTTTCTACAATCGAAATTTCTTACTACTGCAATTGGTAAGTTGAAATGAAATACGGCATTATTAAAGGCCAACGTTAAGTAGAGTAGATATTTCGGGTGACACAGTATCATAACCACACAAAGTGAAATTTTGCTTCATTTTGGAGGATACTCTGGGTACTATTTTAATACACAGTGGGTTACCAATTTTTCAGGAAAGTCACAAATTTTTGCAATACTTTCGTATGCATTTCATTGCAGTTTGAAGTGGTACATCGTTGAATTTATGGATTAACGATATTGCACATGTCTGCAATTCAAGTAATAAACTGTTGACAAAATTTTAGGTATGTTTTTATGCTTTAAAGTACTATATTAATTACAAAAGGGCTGAAGAATGAGAAAGAAGCTGTGGCATCGTAACCAGGTGCGAATAACGAGAGCTACAGAGTATACAGTACACACTTGATAATCCGGCGATTGGTTGGTCCGGTAAGTTCAATAATCCGGCGCTCTTGGGCAACACATATCGTACTGTCTATCGACCTGTCGACCACCGCATATGTTTACAAGCATGTCCAGTCTTGTGCTTTCTACATTGTTTTCTAATTTACCTAATGTATTCTGCACTGTATTTATCTAGTGTGCAATAATGTCGACTAAACGAAAGCACATCATTACATGTTTGTCTCAAAGACAAGAGATCTTGATAATCCAGAATTTTTCGATAATCCGACGATTGACTTGTTCCACATATGTCAGATTATCAATATTGTACTGCACTAAAATATTTCACATTAATATTTTTTGAACCCCTATGCTTTAAACATCAGTTTTCTACTTACAAAAACATAAAATTACGGAATATGACCAGGCGCAAGCCCCAAGGGGAGTGTCACCAAATTCAGAATGACAGTCCTTTTACCCTCGAATTTTATTATGTACTTCATTATTTTTCTTTTACCTTAGCATAATAAAGGAATGTATATAATAAATAAAAATAAAAGCATTTGTCCGATTCAACTAACGTTTTTTCTAATTATATTTTTTAACTGATGTGCAAAAATATGTTTCGTGACTGCCGTTCATAATTTTTTGGCAATCTATCGTACATTGCATGTTAAAAATGATTAAGTGATGCAACAAAAACCATTCAAAAGAAACTGGTGTTTAAAATATTGAATAATTAAAATCTTGTAAAATAACATACAAAAAAGGTACTTAATAATCTATAAGCGCGTTTCGGCAGAAAAATTTCAACTGCAGATCACACATGGTAGCAACCACTGTACTCTTTGTAACTGGGGCTATCTCTACTTATTCTAAGTCCTCACTCTTTTGTGGCTCATAAGTCTGGACATCTGCTTCAAAAGGACGAACTTTCTTCTTTTTAACAAGCCAGGGAGAAGTTTTTTTTGTTTAATTAGTCGAACCTCTTGCTGATAGGTGGAGCTCTGTCACAGGTATCGTTTTAATCGCTTCTTAGGGTTCAGTAACTGCTGCGGCCTGTGTGGCAATCACATCACCAATGCAATATATGCAAAGACACTTTGTGAAAATATGTATTTGTGTTTCTGTTTGTTTTGCGGGACCACAAATCCTACTTTTACTTGCTTTCTTTGCAATCTGTACTGTTTAAAATTTTGAAAATAACAATGTCGAGTTTTGTTCCTTTGGTATGGCGTAACAAATACAGAGCATGTGATCATTTTCCTATATGATAAGCCGCCCATGTCAGTTGCCCACACCTCGGAAAACTTCAGCTATAGTAAAATACCTCAAAGTACCCACCACCCAATCTTCAAAGAAAATCGCGTTCTATTTGGAAAGGGGGCGGATAAACTGTAAAAATACTGTCCGTTCCGTACCACTAAGAGGACGCGAGGAAGTCACGAGGACGTCACTGAGCGAAGAAAAGCGGAGAGCATTGCTCTGACGTTACACTTCGCTGGCATATGATGTGATTTCATTGGTGCATTAACTGCGGCTCCGCAACCTCCCGCGCGGGTAGCCAAAGTTTCAAACCGAAAAAGAACGACGGAGCAGACCGGAGTCTGAGCGGCACGGAATGTCTAGTATGAATCCACCTTAAGGAGGCGTTTATTCGGTATTTTATGTGCAAACAAAATGCGCGAAAAAAGCAGGGGGCACTTTTGCTGCATTTTACGGTACAACTAAAACCTGAAACACGCGTACAGATTCCTAAGTACCTCTTATGTGTCTTATTTTACAAAGTTTTAATTATTTCTTCTAAGTGATGTATTGGAATATGCGTTTAAAAGTAAATTAAAAAGAGCCTTCCTCTTATGAAAATACACAAGTGACATTGAATAGATGTTTTTTTAAATCAAAGTGCGTATTTGGATCTCATAAAACGAATGCATACTTGACATTTTCCCGCAAACATTCGCCAGAATTCCTAAACTAACAACGGACTGAAATGAAACCCAAAGGAAGCCCCAAGTGTAATTTCGCCTCGCATGCTTTCTGGTTTTCCGTATCTTAATGATGCCGCACTTCAATATGAAAAGTAGTACAACTTTAAAATATGAAGACGAAAAACTTTCTAGAATGAAATTAGGGATTTATGTTTCCGACCAAAAAAAAAAAAAAAAAAAAAAAAAAAAAATCTTCAGAGACAGTCGAGCTTTCTACATGTTTCATTTTAACGAAAAGACATTTTTGTTAAAATATAGTTAGCTGTGTGTGTGTATGCTTCTTTTCGCTCTTGAAAAGAAAAACGTAGGAACTTCTTTAATTAAAAGGAAACCGTGAACAAAAAGTTTATGCAACTCAGCAAGAGGGTATATAGTTTTTACTTTCCTCAAACAATTTTAGATTCCTTTCTTTTTTATGTATTTCTTAACAAGTATTTTCAGTTGCGTTACTTTACGGTATAAAAAAAGACGCTTCAGTAAGGATTTTGAAATTTTGCGGTTAATAGCAATTTTCCATGCTTTGAGCAATATGTACAGTTAATCAACTCTCCAGAAAAACATAGCAGTTCCAGTACTGAGAGGGACTTTAGTTGCATAAAAATAACCTTTTCATTTTATTAGTTTTGTATAATATTTCATCGCTAGGTTGAAAAGCCAGCTAATATTTTCAGATTCATTTCGTTTTAATTTATTTCAAAAGCAATTTTGAGTACTCGGGCCACTTCTGGAATTAAATTTCCTTGCTGTACTATTTGAGGAATTGTGCCTAAACTGCTCTACATCAAGAGACTATTTTATGAAAAGTTCTATTCGTATGTATATTTTTGCCTTAGTTTATGCATATATAAAGCGGTATATATAAAGCGAAATATATAAAGCGGTGTTAGCATGTTACTTGTTAGAGAAAATCTATGGGGAAGAATTTAGAGTAAGCGATTTTAAATTATATTAGCATACTTAAGAACATTTTTTTTTATATTTCTGTTTTTGTTATTTGTAACTTAGAAATCCCACAATAACTGATATCACCATAAATAATGGAAGCATTAAAAAAAAATTCGATAATGCTAAAGAAACATTTTTTCGTTTAAATGTACTTTTTCCCCTTCTAACACTTTAACTGAACCTGTTTTCGATATGTGTGGGCTCTGCCTCACAAATCCTAATAAATAATTTTTTTAATCCACGATAAATATACCTGGAAAAATTCGTTATTTTTTTGCAGGTATTGTAGAAATCTGAAACACGCGTGCACGTAGACACACACACACAAAAAAAAAAAAAAAAATCACGCTTGCTTTGGCCATAAATATATAAATTTTCTGAAGATACACGTGAAACATTGGGGAAAAAGAACAGAAAAACAAAGATTTGGAACTTTTAATAGCTTCTTTGGAACGGTCTCATAAGAAAAGAAAAAAAAAGCAAAAAAAAAAAAAAAAGCAAAATGTACACAACAAAGTTTCAGCATTAGTTCGCACTTTATTTTTTTATTCTGCTGACTAATGAAGTCATCTTAATCCAGTGCCTTTTGCAACGGAAATATGAAGTGGAATGCAGTGAAAGTAATAAAAAGGGGAATGTTTGTTTTGCTTCTATGTTGAAATGACATTCTTTTTCTAAGAAGAAAAAAAAGGCAGATACTTAACATAGACGCAGTAAACTTTTAAGAGCACAAAGAAATAAATATGTGTTCAGTATATTGCATTCGTAGTTTTGTTTTCTGTGATGGTAATGGAAGATCTAGAAATAACATCTTTTTTATTTTTATCGCGATTTTTAAGATTAAGATCGTTATTATTTGGTTGGTATGTGATTTAATTGATTTCCGAGTAGTGCAATTAAATATGCGCTATAACGCAAGTATTTGGGTCAGTAACAATGAGATAATATTTGGATATGACTCTTGTTAACGGGAAAGCTAGTTCTTTAATGTGCTGATGAAAAGAAATGGAGCGAAGATGTTTGTGAACAAACAGCACAACATTTAGCGAGGTTTATAACATTGGTTGTGATATTAGGTAATACATAATAAGAAAAATAAAATGATTAATTTGTATAGTTTAAAAACTATCACGTATCCTCATGCGCTATAAATAATTAATTTTCTGTTAGTTATTTGTGCAATAACTTTTAAAAATACATAAAGGCGTTTGAAGTAAAAAGTTCATATGGGAAGAAAATAATTTTTTTCTTTAAAACTCCAATAACTTTTCCCTGATAAGGAAATTCCAATATACTGCCTTCGAAATGTAAACATGAAGTTGCGTAAATGGAACCAATAAGAGGAGAAATATTTTGCTTTTGCTCTTTAAAACGGCAATTTTATCTCGAGTAAATAGAAATAAATGTCTAATATCAGACGTGAACATTTAGGACAATAAAATGTGCATCATTTTTTTCAACGTATTGCTTTAAAGAAAAAAAAAATGTATACGTATATATATGTATGTAAAGAACTGATTCGAAAAATAAATTAATCAAATCTGAGCGAAAATAATTTTTGAGTTCTAATTACCGCACGACTCAAATTCCAATTATCACACGAATTACCAAAAGAAAGTAACGTTTTATTACTGAATACAGGAAATATTCACCAGTAATCTTTTGTAATTTTTAACTCAGGCAATCATCTGCATATTAAAACGTAAATCAAGATTTAAAATTTCAGTAGGTAACACCCTACCTTTTCATTTAATATTCAATATTAGTATGTAAAAAACAAATAAACATTCTAAAGACCGAAGATAGCTGTTAGGACTTTTTTTGTATTGTATATATAGGGGAAACTCTTGTACCTAGGGCCAGCTATTTTCAAATGGCAATATCTTTACTTATAATTTATTTACAATAATAAAAATAGACTGTATACATTAAGTTCTATATTCTCTTTAAATAAAAATCAATTCAAGTGTCGAAAGAAAAAAATTGGAAATGATACTGAAAATTTTTAAAAAATTACAAATGACCCTAGGTACAATAATACTATTGTACCTAGGGCCAGTTATTTTCAAAAACCGAAATTGTTGTTTACAATATAAAAAAACAATTTGTATGCATTATTTCTTTAGTGCACAGCTTCTAAAATCTTTGTAAGGAAGAAATGTTTATTATTCCACGCTTGATTCGCAAAACTGACACCAAAAGTAGGTAAAAAGCATTGGAGTGAGCCTCCAACAGTTTTTGGTTAAGGCAAATTAAATATAACATCATCTATGTTGATAACGTAAGTTGTATCACTGTGATACAAAAATTTATTCGAATCCTTAGAGTCGTTTCAGGTATTTAACAGTATACTGATCATCTGTAACGTCAACTACTTCTGCTATGTAAAAATGCTTTAGTTTTTTCCCATCTAATTTCGTCGAACAGAAATCTCCGTTTTCAAGTTCATCACTGGGCCTTTCATCAGCTATTGGAGAATCTGTGCTGCTTGCAGAATCTCAAGAGTTCATTTCAAGTGATTCCTTAGGTGTATCAGTGAGAATTCTACACTTGCCAGGTTTTTATCCACCTCTTCTGGCAGTACGAGGTTTAGCCTTAAGAAAAGGACGCACTTGTTCAGGTGTTACACATTGGGTTGATTCACAGTTTGATGTGGAAGGCTGACAATTAACAAATGCGTCCATATTTTCTGTAACCGTTGCATTATCAATAGGTCTGCTCACAACCAGACTCTCAGAAGTTGATTCATCAGCAGTTATTGTGGGCCTGTCTGTTACATAGGAACTCAAATATTCATCCTCACGAAATATATTCTCATCAACTGGCCATATGCCTGATACTCTAAAACCAGACTGGATATTTGTAGCTGGGTAAAAGCTAAGGGATATGCTTTGCTAACATTCTCACCTACATCATAAATTATAAAAGGTTTACCTGGATTTGTTTGCATCCAGTTACTGCAGGCTACATTGTAATATTTTTTAAAGGGCCCAAATACACCTCTGTCTAATGGCTGTAATTTATGACTAGTATGAGGCGGTATTGTCAGTAATACCATGCTATTTTATTTAGCTAAATTGATGGCATGGTTAAAAAAATGGAACAAATTTTAAATATTAGATTTGTGCTATAAAATCCTATTTATCTTCCCCATCCCCATTTTTATAAAAAGTTAATAGCACAAACAATAATATTTATAGCACAAACAACAATAGGGCCATGGCCCTAGGTACAAGATGTTGTTCTTTTTGGTAAAATGGCTTCCACAGCCAAAAATCTGCAAAACCAAACTTTCTTTGTTTCATTTTCCCCTTTAATGATTACAAAAAATTATCTGTTATACATTAAAACACAAGTTTTCACTTACTTTTACAAAATAAGACTTCAATTGATGTGAAAAAATTTAGTTTTGATCATCAAATCAAGACTTTCTTTTTTATTTAACTATAGCTTCTTCTTCCTTTCATTAAAAATAGCTGCTATGATTTGAAACGGAGTTGCCATTCACTTCAATGAGTAAAAATGCTGTAAAATAAAAATTACTTAAATAAAGCATGGTGGCCCTAGGTGCAAGAGATTCCCCTATAATTATTAACATTTCATAGTATTTATTAAATAATAAAACACATTCCAAAATACCATGAACAGGAGCATGCATAAATTTTATATTCAATGGAATCTGTGTACTTCGAAATCCCCAAAACAAATTTTGGTTCCGAACTCTTTCAGTTTTTCATTGAAAGTCTTTCAGTTAAACGAGAAATTTAAAAGAATGTTTGTTAAATTCTAGTATTCTGCGCTGTGTCATATACGGATTTTTTTAACCGGAGCTGAGCTAAATATCGATGCAGTCCCCATATCAAAACTTGTTCAATTTTTCACAGTAGAGCAATGGGATTTCACAATCCCCTGGCGGTCTTCTTCTTTTCTATTCATTGTAACTCACGACTCGGACGTGATAGCGAGATGATTATTTCGTGTATTCATAGAGCTTTTTCAGACCGATTGATTCATATAAAGATATGTTTGATTTAGACAATATTTATAGGTAAAAATAGCCAGGAATTGTGTAAAATTAATAAAAAATCAACATGTCCTTAGCCCGTGCTAGAGCAAACCAAAAATATAAATCACGGCAATCGTTGGAAAGTAGCGAGATGAGGAAAGCGCAGGTACCAAAATGTCTGGCGCCGAGCGAGCGAGGCGGTTTCAGAAACGTCTCAATGCTGCCAAGGAACACTTCGTAAACGACGCTGATTTCGCGAGCAAGTCTGCAACTGCTGACCCCTAAAAGCACGTATATCGCTGCTATACTTGTACCCATGGCTCACTGAGATAAGTACAGGCTGTCCGAAAACCAGTTTCTCCTATGGGATTTTGCGTACGAGCAAAGTTTCGCTCCATCGCCGATTTGGCGCTGATACCCGACCATATCACTGTTGTCAACTCTGCAGGAGAAAAAAATCTTGGCAAACTGGCAGTACCGAAGTATTTTGTAAATCGGAAATGAAAGTCCAAATGACTCAAAGAGCATTAGCAGATAAGCATATTTCAGCAGCACAAGCACGTAAACGCCAAAAAATTTTTATTTTTTTCTCAGCTTGAAAACATTTTTAGCCATTTCTGGATACTTTTAACTTTGATTTGAGCCACGTTTTCTTCGGCACTGTTGGCAACAGTGATATGGTCGGGTAGCAGTGTCAAATCGGTGAAGGAGCGAAACTTTGTCCGTACGCAAAAACGGAGCCTGTACTTATCTCAGTGAGCAATGCTTGTACCAATGAACATAAGGAGTAAAGGTACCATCCATACATTTTTCGAAGTTGTCCCGGCCCGAAAAATAACTGGTCCCACGAGAATTTCTACCGTTGGTGTGCCTGTATCAATGGACATAACGAATGAAGATACAACGCATGCATATGCTTAATCCTTCACCAGACTGAGGGACATGCACATCAATCGAAGTGATGCAATGCAAAAAACATTGCAGTGCTGCGGACAGACGCTCCAAAACTATATTGGAAACCAATATCGTGCAGCGTTTGTGATCGAATTTATTTAGAGAGAGATTTAAAGAAGGTGAAAGCTAGCAATATTTCTTTACATCATTCAAAATTCCCCTATAAAAATGTAGGGGAATTTCGCGTTCAGCAGAAAAATTAATGTTGGGCATTTTGACTGATATGTTTCTCATTTCTCATATTGCAGTTTATATACGACCTAATCAGTGTTAACATTGTATTAAATTATTTAGAGCGAATTCATTTCAATCTTTAACAAAAAAAGCCACTCGCCGACATACATGTTTCATGTTAAACCAACGGCCCCAACACTGGTGCCCCAACACTGGTGCACCTGTTTTTCTTATGATTTTTTCAAAGGCTGTAACTTCGTATATCGCTTAATTAATGTATGGGGCACAGTTTAGTTTACTAATCGGTTAATTTTTTATACGAGAACTATATAATAATTTAAATTTCGTAGTTAATTAGATTTAATTTCCTTTAGAAGGAGGGAAAGAAAAATTAAATATCGATATCGTAAAATTCTGAACTTTTTTTACGTAATTTTGAATTCTTTCTCTATAGAGAAGGGCGAATTTAGGGCGGGGGGGGTCAAGGGGGTCCCCCCTCCCGAAATTTTCATTTTTTTTACTAAAATGATAATGATATAGTCTTTTGGGGAAAATACAGCCTTTTTTACCGTTCGGAAACCCCCCAGAAATTTTTGGACCCCCCCAAATTGTTTTTCTGGATACGTGCCTGTCTATAGAGTGCTGCAAGCAAAACCGACCCGTCGTAATTAAGCAATTAAAGTTATATTTCATTTAATGTTCAGTTTAGGTGTTGACATTTGGACCGTTTCGTGCCGCACTCTGTATATATCTATGATCAATATTTGCGGTATAAAAGCCTAGGTAAGTGCTATCGGGATAATCTATATTTCGATGTATAATATACGAAAAGTAAAACGAACTAATTACTACTATAACGATACCTCCATGAAACAGCAATGCCTTTCTTCTGGTCACATGTGTTAAAACAAATATAAGACATAAATGTCTTTGAAATGATAAATGGAAGAATTTACAATTACTGAAGCACTCATCAGGGGACACACACACAACAGATTGTAAATACAAAGACAAACGTAGCAGGATTTTGGTAAAAAACTTAGCAAAAGAGACAAAAATCTACTTGGGAGTCCATTCCTTCTGTATAAACTATGGCGAAGCAAGAAAAAATACTTGAAATGACGTCTTTACGAGAAAAGTTATACTTGAACCTATAGTGTGTCCAAAATCAAGAATGAAAGCACTAAACTATTAATTCTAAAAATTAATGATCTAAAAATTATTAATTACTTAAAGTTATAACATGTATGATGTAATATTTAGAAATACTATTAAAATTAAACCATGCTATGCTAACTATATTAAAAGTAATTATTAGAGAGAGTAACTGAATTATATAAGTTTACAAATGTTGCATCACTAACTAAAAGAACTATAATAATGATAATTAATCCACTGGTAAAAACCACATAATTTAAAGCTTTTTTAAAGTAAATTTTACTGGTTTTTTTTTTCAAACATTAAGATTTAAAAAACAAAAACTCATTTTTCCCATCTAAACACACATAAACGCGATCCAAATAACCAATTATATATATATATATATATATATATATCGTCGGCTTTGGTTAGGCCCAGAGAGAAATGTAGCCTGTGTGAATCACAAAAAAGAAATAGTTTCATTAGACAAAATGGCTGTATTTAAATATTACTTATTTTTTATTTATTTTAAATGAAGTATTATACATGGTATATGTAGAGTAACTAAATTTAGATCTTTGTTTACACATTTGGCAAATGGAGACAGTCACGACAATATTTGAGAGCTCTTTTGAGTGTTTCTGTACTATTTGTGCTATATGTATGAATTTTAGCCTGTACTACTCAGAGATAGTGTAGTTTTCTGTCTGTGAAAAAAATCTTTAAAATCGGTCCAGTAGTTACAGAGATACCCATAAAGCGCAATGTAATTCTTGTGGAGTAAAGGAACTATTTGTGATATATGCATGAAAGGTAATCTATAATACTCAGGAATAGTGTAACTTTGTATTAATGAAAAAAGTTCTGGAATCAATTCCGTAGTCACAAATATGGCTGTACAGCGGAATGTATTAGAATTATTATGAGTTTCTCTGTAAAAGATCTATTTATGCTGCATGTATGTAAAGTTGCCTGTGTGTTAATCCAGGGTATAAGCTATCTTCATTTCATATTTTATTCAAATCCGTTCAGCTGTTCTTGAGTGATTGAGATCAAAACATCCAAATACGCAAACATACAAACTTTCGCACTGTCAACTGAAATTAATAATCTTTGAATTAAAAAATCGTCACGACACAAAATAGTTTCGCAATTTTCAAGATTACAGATAGCCAGGAATAGGTTTTCGAGCTTACAAAAATTGATCTTTTTTTGCGAGATTAATAAATAAACATAAAGTATTTCAATGCTTTTAATAAACTATGGCCAACCGATACAAAATGAGAATCTTTGTTTCTGTAAGCTCACTTTTAAATAGCAAGTGAGATTAAAACTGCGTCATCGCCAAGCAGCAACTATTTTTGCTTCTAGATTTTCGCAGTTATACAAAGAAAGTATCCAAGTTCTTTTATAGAATTTATAGAGATTTCACATTTAAGGAATTCCATTGCCGAACATATCAACCATAGCATCAATTACGTTTGCGTGACATACAAATATCTGTTTATGCCATACACAAATACGGTCAATATCACTGAGTTAGCCTAGATAAGATTAACTAATATTAGTTTATAGAACTCACTCCTCATTAAATACTTTAAGTGAACATAAAGTTTTCGAAACGTAACAATTATAACAGACCGCATCCAAAGAAATGTGTGCCACTATTAATGTCGGAAACTGCTTTAATGATGCGAGAAACGACTTAAACTTTTAATAGGGTTTGCGGGAATTACTTGCAGCGAATGAAAAACATAAAATGGAAAATGAAGATTGTCCCGCTTGTCTTTCCTTGACTAATGAAATCGAAAGGCAGTTTTATACGATTTCACAGAAGGAATCGTGGAGAAGAAAGATGAAAACGCGATTTGCTGGAATTTTTGCGTTGTGCAAGAAAGACACAGAAAATTAAATGGTTGTCAAAATCAGAAGTAGTTTATTTTGGGAATACTTGTTGTTATATAGTTTGCATTTAATATGGGGTGAAGTAGGTTTTAATAAAGATGAAGGAATACTTGAATTTTTCGTGTTTTATCAAACAAATTATTATATTTCGTCGTGTAGGAGAGGATAGCAATCGGTAATCAAATAAATGTTTCGACAGTGCTGGGTAACAAAATTATTTATTTTTAAATACCCACAACACAAAATAGTAACAAAGTACAGAGAATTGGAAGAAGCGAGGACAAAATGCTGCAAATTTCGAGCAAGTCCAGGTCTTACTGAAGTTGGACAGGCGTCGCGTCTGTTTGGTAGTGACCAGGGAACGCTATACTTGTTTTTATTTTCAGTTGATATAAAAGTAAAATTAGCGATAATCTCACTCCATTTCGGACTCTAAGCTTTATATTAAGCTTACGTACACAACAGCCGCTGAATAATTCATAATTTAAAATAGTGTCGCTAATTAATTCATAATTTAAAATAGTTTAAGTAAATATCTTCATCATAAGCTTGTCCATGACTCTTTCTGAATTGACAGTTGAAGTGAAAGTAACTTGGAGAGACAGCTGTCAGTGCTGCTTTGTTTGTTAACCCTTTGAGGCGTAACCCTTTCCCAATACAAAAAAAGGGCAGCCGTTGTCATCGTTCGACTTAACTACCAGCAAGGAGGCGGACGATCGAAACGTTCATCGCGTGCCAACGCGATGAACTTCTAGAGACCCTAGAGACCCTTTTTTGATCTTCTAGAGACCTAGAGTCTCGACTCTAGATCTTCTAGAGATCTAGAGACCCTTTTTTGACGACAGCGGGCTGTGCGGCACAGCCAGCTGCGTCAAAAAAGGGTTTCTCGATCTGTGGCACGCGTTGAACTTTCAATCGTTCGCCATCTTGCTGGTCGTTAAGTCGAGCGATGGCAACGGCTGCCCTTTTTTCAGCATTGGGCAATCTATCCAGCTGTTCTCGCATTCTTCCATTTTTCCGCAGATGTCCGTGCTGTTCAAAATTATCGTGACAATTTTTTACGGGAAATGACGTGCTAAAAAGTAAAGGATTCTCCTGGAGCTATGTCACTCGCAACTATTTTTATAGAAATCAATCTATTCTTCGTGACTGGCAACAGTCGAAACGTCAGAGTTTGGTGTTCCCAGAGCGGGAACACTGCGCGTGAAAGGGTTAAGTGTGTCCACAACCAGTGGGTAGCACGATTGTGAAATTGTGGATTAGTGGAGCACTCTGCTTAGTATTCTACTATATGTTTAGTTTTGGGTGTGATTTTGTTGTGCAAGGTATAAAGTGTTTTTGGAAGCTGCTTTATTCAACTGATTTCTTTTCTGGTGAAGTTCAGATTGTGAACAAAGCCCTGAAGATGGTTCTACTAGATTGCAGAATAAATAAAGATAGTTTAGCCCTCATAACTCTGTTTTTTCCTGAAGAATTTTCTAGACGCTACGTACGCTGAACAAGCCACGCCAGTACGAAAACTCAAATTCGCATATCTGCTGTAAGAGCTGCAACAGTATCGTTTCCTGTATAATTTTACCCAACTTTTAAAACTTTAAAAATATTTTTAATTTCGAAATTCCTGTTTCTATTTAGTGCAAAAGTGTTCCAAAACTCTCTTGGTGAATTTTTTACAAATTATACAGCCGTCTTCGTAAATATATTTAATATAGGACTGCTGAAATTATGTATTTAAAGAGAATATAAAAAAATACCAAAGAAGGAAAAATTTCGTTAGATTAAAATGTTTATTTTTATTTTCACAGTTACATACGCATATGCAGGGGGCCTCAAAAAAGTGGTAACGGGCTTTAATTCTTTATTTATTAGAAATAAGTGGGCAATGTCATTAAAAAATTGTTCAAAATGAGGGAGGAAAAAAAATCCTCTAATGAATTTTCAAAAAGTTACAATTTTTAAATTTGTATACGAACCTCGTACAAAAAATTCTCAAATTAAAAAATGTTTCCGAAACACTGATGAGTTGAAGTACAAAATTTGAAAATTATACCTTAAAAAGTGGCAGAAATATGGAGATAAATATATGCTGACTTAAACCACTTTTGAATGGCTGTAGTAGGAAAAAAAAAAGAGAACGGATCAGAGCGTTTCAGGGGTCATGCAGAAAATTACGAAAGAATTTTTTTTCACTCTAGCAATAAACAATTACGTTCAAGATTACGTATAGCCCCATAGCATCTAGGTAGATACTCCAGGCGCTTTTTATGATGAAATCTTAAAATTTTGTGCATCCGCTCATTAGTATATGAGGCACATTTTACTACTTAAGAATTTTTTTTGTACGGATGTCATTTACTAATTTAAGATGTGTAAATTTTCATAAATTAACGAGAGGATTTTATTTCTTATCGTAGTCTGTTTTTCCAATTTTATTTTGAAGATTTTTTTTTTTTTTCCAAATTACTTTGCCTACCAGATAAGGAATGAAAGCTCGTTACTGGCTTTTTGGGACACCCTATGTGTATGTATATAATGATACTCATTATGCAAGTTAACGGAATATATAGCTATGTTTAATTTTCTGTGAGAAACTTGTGTTGAGAAAGTAAAATTCATTTAAAATGAAAGCAAAAAGTATAGACGACCACGTGCGTAGTAATGAGCTCAAAATAGCACGTGCCTAGTAGTCAAAATAAATGTGTTATGAGGTAGACCGAAATTTCGACATAATGTTTTAATGATGTGAAACAGGACTCTTGCTTTTAATAGACTAAATCTGACGCATGAGACGGAACAATATAAGAACGGTAATACAGCAAAAGATGAGAACATAACATCTTGCATTTTGAGATTAATGAAGTAATAGCTCCAATGGTAGATATGTAGTAATAATTGTTAGTACATTTCAGCAGCGTTGAAGATAAGCTTACGTAATAAAAGAAGAAATTATTGAAGGATTAGTTTTCCATAACGGGTATTTTATCTTTATGTATACACTAGTATATTTATTGAGTATCCTCAATTCTTTCGTTTAATATACTTTTGAAGCTTTTCTATTTTTTCTGGCATTAGTTAGAATAGTTAAAAAAAAAGATTTTATTTAAAGACTTAAAAAAATACTTTATTATTGTTTAACCTTCATTTCTAGGAAGTGGATACTTATTTCTTCTGCGAAATTTTATTTTTGGAAAAGAGCAGGAACAAAACCTATACATCAGTGTGTGTGGAGGGGAAGGGTGAAACTTGTTAAAAAATGCCTAAAAGCCCCCTTTTTGCCTGGTTTACACTCAACCCACTTCCGCGGCAATAAATAGGATAAATAGAAGCAATAAGAATGTAAACACCTCAGTCGTCCTGCCCGTGTCATACCCTTTCTTGCTGCCCTTCCTGCCGCCGGCGTTCCCTCTTGAAGGGATTTTGAAGGCAGTGAGGAGGGAAGTGCATCAGAATTATAGCAGGATGTTATCCTATGGGATGTACGGTGGAAGGCGTTGATCGTAAAAAAGACGATGAATTATTTTGTAAAAATTATAACTGGTAAGACCTTGTAGTGAGAGCGACATAGTTTTAAGAACACGATCGTATAGTGGGTCACATTTTAAATTCACACTCGCAACGATGTCGAAAGGAGAATTATTCCCCTTAGGTAGGACGTGCTTTCTTCCACACGGAACACGATGGCATACACAATGTCGTAGGGGTGAACATGCTTTTCTTCCCCGCTGAATGAAATCACACATGCACTAGAAATTCCTCATCAAAGCGACGAGGAAGGACAAACTTCAAGACCAAGAATGAAATTCCCTTTTGATGGCGCATGTCGTTTTTCTTCTTCTGAAACATGATCACAGAAACACATTGAACACTGGGCTAACACGTTTTACTTCAGGAGAAAAACACATTTTGAAGACCACATTCCCTTTAAATAAGGAGTCTCAGTCAACACCTTTAAACTTAAAACATATTGCTCTATTTTCACACTGGAACAGTCACTAATTTCCAAAACGCAGGATTATACATTTAAAACTCTACACTACATTGCATTCAAAAGTAAACTTGGGGAAGCGTGTTGACAAAAACATCACGGCGTTCATATTAAAGCGGCCGGGTACCTCGGTGGGTGAACGCCTCCGTCACCATAAAGTGATCGGCACAGATGCTAATCCGCGCAACGCGTCGTGGTGGGCAAAGCCTCCTCACATGAAGTGAGTGGCTTGCCCCACCAAAAATTACTCTCCAACTGCTAAAGAAAAAACCGTTAAAACATGTGTCTATAGAAAGAGCCCGAACTTTCTGGAACAATTTTAGCAGGTGTTTTCGAGCAATATGCTTCTTGTGCTGCAGAGAAGAACCGCAAACACATCTGCTTCAGCTGGAGCAAAGATATATGCGAGGAAGAGGTGTTGTTATTATTATTCTTTTAGCCGGCGTCAACTGTTATTTTATTTCAAAGCAGCTGATAAGAGGGAAATGCTTTAGAAGTACGTTAATGCGCTGTAATTGAGAAGGCCAAGAGGAAAATTGAAAGCTTTAAAAGATAGTTATTATTAAAAACTTTAAATTAAATTTAGAATAGATTATTAGTTTAAATTTAGACAATATTTATTAGGATTTGTATTAATAATTTTTCATTAAAAAAATATGCACGTTGTGTCAACGTGACAGATGTAAAACCTTCACACCTTTCGGAGCTGCTGTACAAGAAGTTCCTGGGGGGAGGGAAGAAAAAAATAGAGTAAATGAGTAGGCTTTTCAGATATATCTAGGGTGGACTACAGGCAGTAGGCAGGTGGACTGTAGAGTTCAAAATATGTCCACTAGGTGGCGTTTCGCAAGAAAAACGGCAAATTTAAAGATGAAAATAACTAATTCGAAATATACAAACAATTTTAACATTCATTCAATAGCTTTTTGGACATTTATTCTTTAATTTGGGTAATATTTGAGCTGATTTCACCATGCAAAGTGTCAGCTAGTAGACATTTTTTAAATAAACATTCTAAAATATTCCCTACCCATAAGCACACTTAGGCTCTCTGAACGTTTAATAACGTATAGAGAACGCTTTAAGAACGTGTAAAGACGTTCAGAGAACCTGTGTGTGCTGTATGGGTAGAACGCATCTCGTGTACTGCCCATATGCCAAATTTGGTAGCAATTTGCTCACCGGCCACAGCTGCAGAATGCTGTTTATAGGGGAAGTTTAACTATAACCACCCTATACATTCCCGTTTTATTTTACATAGCTACATTTATTGTAAAATAATAATAAATAAATACAGTTGAACCTTGAATTAACGAATTGATTGTTACCCACAATTCCGTTCGTTAAATAGAAGCATATCGTTAAATCGAATATTAATTTTTGTAAAGAATATGGTAGAAAAATATCAATGCAAAATACCCTTAGATATTGATATGAAAAAAAGGATGATCATTGTTTACTGTGAACTTAAAAATTATAAGTTATACGTTTGGAGATCATCTAAATTATTTAATGCTACTTGTCCTTAAAACTTAATATATAAATACTTATTGGCACCTTATAAAAAGAAATCCCTGATAGTGCTTTGTTTTTGTGGCTATGTTTTGATTTTCCAAAGCTTTATGCCGATATTAATTTTGTGTGCAAAAAATTCATAGTTCAATGTGCGAATTTTATTTCAGCTATTGTTGTTCGTTAAATCAAAGCTAAAAATTCGTTAAATCGGAGCACTTTAGCACCCTTTTTGTCGGGACAGAAAAAATATTCGTTAAATCGGAGAATTCGTTAAATCAAAGTACGTTAAATCGAAGTTCGACTCGTAAATATACCTCTTTTCTTTTTACTTTTATGAAATGGCTTTTAATGCACTTTTTGAATCTCTGTGATTGCATGCATATAATATCAAAAATGAATCGTCCAAACCATTCTTGAAAGTGGAAAGTCGGAATAATATTGAAGGCACCGCTTTTAAAACTCATGTTGTAGCAAAGGTTGATGAGGCGAATTTAGCGTCCAAGAAGTGATATCGTATGATCAATTAAAAAACCGGCAGACTTTAAGATAAACCCAGGTTTATATATACAAGATAGGTATATATATATATATATATATGCAAGACATAATTTAAAAAAAATTAGAAACGCAATTTCATTTACTCTAAAATCTTTCCAACCGGTGCAACTTTACATTGCCTCACAGTGGTTATGCCCCTGAAAATGGTAGACGGCCGAGGTGTGAAGGTCCCGGGTTCGGGTCCCATCGCGCGGCTGTCGATCTAACGGTCTGGAGTTTTGGTAGGTTTTCTCCAGATGTAACGTGAATACGCGTTAGAACCCCTTAGAAAGTCCACCTACCAAGGCACCCCTCATCCTAGGCAGATACCCCGCGTGCAGGTTTGCCTTAAAACACAAACACACAACTTTACATTATTTTGGTGTATGTCTCTTGAAATGCTTTAATCATTGATAGCCTGCTATTTTACAATCCAATATATGTTGATTTGATTCATCAGTAGGAAGTAAAAAGAACTAGTCGATTAGAAATTTACAGGTTCATTCAAAAGTAGTGTGACCAATTTTAAAAGCATATAACTATTTTTGGTAAATTTTAATCGCTTTACCACTAGTTTTATTTTAAAAATGAAACTTTTAAATTACCAGCCGAGCTATTTTTATTAGTGGGAGTAAATTATGACTCTGAAATTAGATCCTCAAACCTAAAACGTAAAGGATTTGAAGGATGGTTGCTCAAATTCTGTTATAAATAAAGCATTTAAAAATCAGAACAGACATTTTTCTAATAGATTACTATCTAAACTTTGAAAAGAAATAAAATCAGTCTGGCAGTTAAAAATTCCAGGTAAAAAAAAAAAATGTGGACGAAAGGAAATTGGTGAGAAAGAAGCTGAAAAGACTTATCGCTATAGAAAATCCTCTGCCTCAAAAAAACTAAGCAAAGAAACTACAGGTACAACAATCGACAATTTGTCGTCAGAGAAAGCAAATTGGCTATAGAAAAGAGAAGAAACCAGTCTGTCATCAAATGTCTGCAAAGATTATAGAAAAACGAAGAAAAAGTTCTTGGCCTCTGTATTTAATGTTACGCAAAGGTAGATACAGAACATGGATAACTTCGGATGAAGCATTGTTTCATCTGCCATCCACAACTGGAAAAACAAAGATACAATGTATTTCACGCGAACAACTTTGTGCAAAGACGCAGCTATTTTGAAAAAATCAAGTTGGCCGTCAAGTGTTATGGTTTGGATGGGAATGTCTTCTGAAGACTCAACAAAACCGTTTTTTTTGTTGTTTTGTATAACCAAGGCTAAAATTGATGCTAAACACGATCAGAATTAAGTTTTGAAGCATATGGTCAAAAACAGTAAACTTCTCTGACCTCAAGAAAACTTTGTTTTTCGCGAAGATTCTGCACTAAGTCATTCTGCAAAATCAACTATAAAACAGCTGAAAAAAAAGGTATTCATCCTGGGAAATGGGTAACATAATCCCCTGACTGTGCTGCTTGCGATTATTTTTTATGTTGGTATTTAAAAATACAATTAAATAGACGTAAAGAACACTTCAAGGGTTTAACCCATTTATGCCTAGCGTCCCTTTTTTGGGACGGCATTTTCGCTATTGGTCGAAAACGTTATTTATTTTTCCTAGCCTTTATTCATGAGTATTGAGCCTCAACTCTACAAAATATTTTAACATGACCAAGTAGGATGTTGATATTTCGATTTTTATGCATAATAATTTTAAAAGAAATCATCCCTTGTTCAAGAAGTTGACGTCAGAAATTTATCTATTATTTCTGTTATCAGTAAAAATCGAAGAAAGTCGCAAAATTATCCAGGCACAAATGGGTTAAAAAAGCAATCAAAGAGGAAGTTGGAAAAATATCCCCCAAAATTCTCGGGAAAGCTCTTTTGGCTTGACCTAAACATTTATGCAAAGTGTACTACGCTAAAGAAAACCACATTGAAAATTTCTTGTAAATAACTTAATTCAATAAAAATTTATGATGCTCTGAAATTGGTCACATTATTGTTAAATCAACCTGTAGAAGAAAATGATAAATTGCTCTATTTTCAGACAAGATTGGAGAACTTGAGGAAAACAACTATCTTTAAGAATCAAACTGACGTGCTATCTTAAAAATAACGTCGGATAATAAATTAACGCATTGCAATTAAGAGAACTGAGTCATAGCTAGCCCACTTCTTCCAAATAAAAACAAACAAACAAAGAAAACACAAGCCCGAATAAGTTTAATCCTATGTTCTGAGAACTTATTCATTGAAGAGAAAAAGTGAACCAGCAACAGGTTCTTTTCGTTTCCTATGCCCAACATTCTCCTTGTCTGTTCTTTTTTTATACCTGCATATATTAGGACTTTTTTTTCTGAAAACATTGTTTGAAAAGTGACTTCATGCCTTCAGGGGAGTGTGTAATTTTTCGGTCTAGGTGGGAGGTGGAGGGGGAGAATCGTTTTGTTGTCCAACTTTCTCATTTCCGGTGCCCCTCCTGAACTTTGGTCCTTCCCTCACTTGTCACGCAAGTCACAACTCCTATTGTGTGCGGAGAGCTTAGGCGGGGGAATGTCCATTTATTGAGAAAAATGGTTTTTCAAGGGCATGACATGTGTTCCCGTGTTTGCGATCGCGTCAGTTAGAAGAACTCAACGGGTTGTTGACGCGTTTTTATTACTAGTACTACTTACTAATTCTAAACGCTAAACCCTTAAAATTAGCTATTTTATAGAAACATAGCTCTCTCACCAGATTCTCGATATGTATTCCGTTCTTTTGGGAGGATGAACAACAAACTGAAGGGGAGGGTTTGTCCATTTCTAATGAACTAAAATGGCTTTGTACAATAGGTTTATTTGACAGTTTAAATTTAGTGGTTCTGAGCAAGGACGTATTTAAGGGGGAGGGAGTCCAGGGGTCCGTAACGCCCTCCTCCCCCCAATTTTTATTTATTTTTTTATTTTTTTACTAAAATGGTAATAATGTCGTTTTTTGTGAAAAATAATGCCTTTTTACCGTTTGGACCCCCTGCAAAATAGTTTTCTGGGTACGTGCCTGGTCCTGAAGGGGTAGAACAGTCGAATCTGACCCAGTTTTCAGGGGAATTGGTTTATTTGAAAAATCCTGTGTCTTTATTCCTTTTCCATTACTTATGGAAATATTTTTTACAGTGTGATCCTGCCTTTAGTTTTTAGTGTCGATTCAGGAGTTAGGCTTAGGATATTCAGGCTCCCGAAAAGTCTGCTTGTAACTAAAATTTTTACTTAACGGTAAGAGTCGCATGCAGGCACGCATACAGAGACACAATTTGGAAGGGGGGTGTCCAAAAATTTCGAGGGGGGGGGCTTCAAACGATAAAAAAGACAGAATTTTTCACAAAAAAACTATATCATTATCATTTTAGTAACAAAAATTAAAATTTCGGGGGGTCTGGACCCCCTAGCCCCCTTTTGGTCACATGAACATTTTGCTTCTTTTCCAAGTATAAGGTAAAGGTGGCACACAAGATTATTTTCGCATTGCTGCATGGTTATGGTCCCTTCTGCTTGCTTTATGTGTGTAAGAGAATGCAAAACTCACTTATGTATTGATAATATCTTAATCAAACATCTATTCATAAGCTTTAAATAAACATTATCAATGGAATATTATAAGGGCCTTACTCATCATGTGAAATTCACACGAGACATAAAATTACGGCGGTTAAAGACGATGAATTGGATAATTCACAATCTATCTCAACATTGGGATAAAATTCCTCGCACAAGAAGATCGGTATTGCTATCTGTCGAAACATAAAAGTAGAATCAACAAACTGGCGTCTCCTCCAAAGTAACCTCGGATTTCCTCTACACCTAATATATCCATCTTCAACTCTGTAGATCGTTCATTTGAACACTTATTGTAATCAAAATTCATTCCGATTTTGTAACTTCATTGTTCTTTCTGTGTTTTTGCCTCGTACAACTTCACTTTCGGAACCACTTAGGCCTCACCATAGCACAGTGGTTATGCCACTGGAAATGGTAGACGGGCGATGTGTGAAGGTCCCGAGTTCGGGTCCCATCGCGCACCCGTCGAACCTAACCGTTCGGAGTTTTCCGTGGTTTTCTCCGAAACTTAGCGTAAATATGGGTTAGGACCCCTTAGAAAGACCCACACGGAGGGCACCCCACCCATTGGCCTAGAGCCCCCGCGTAGCTAATCGGCCGTAATCCCGCAAACAAATCGGAACCACTTAGGGTCTATACCAGGGATGGGCAAACTACGGCCCACGGGCCAAATCCGGCCCGCCGGAAGGTTTTATCCGGCCCGCAGATAGGATTTTAATTTGCCGGTCCGACGAAATTAAAAGAAAATATATACTTATATATTATATATCCATCCTAAGAATTATGAAGATGGCTTGAAAAAACTGCATTTTGAGTTCGAACGCAGATTTCAAGATTTCAGTGCCATTCTAACAGAATTGCATATTTTTACCATGCCTTTCAACGTAAATTGTGAAGCAGTGAAGTCAGATTTGCAGCTTGAATGAATTGAGTTGCAATCTAACAATCTTGAGATCAAGCAGTTGTTTCTAACTATGCCAAAGTTAGAATTTTACAAATCATTATCGAAAGTAAGTTTCCCAAATTTAATATCTCACGCCCAGAAAATCAGTGCTATGTTTGCTCCATCTTATATATGTGAATAAGTGTTTTCAACTACGAACCTTAGAAAGAATTCTTTCAGAAGTAGACAGACAGATGAGCATTTAGCCTCATTCCTTAGAATCAGTATATCTCACTTCGAACTTCAATATAAGGAACTTTTAAAAATGAAATCGGAATTTCATTGTTTTTAAAATTTTAGAAAAATTCATCTTGGCCCGCCAAACTTTTTTTTTCGATTTTTGGCCAGCGACCAAAAAAGTTTGCCCATCCCTGGTCTATAGAGTTTCATTTTGAACATCGATTCACTGATGAAAATTGTTTCTTTAGATGTGCACTATCACCTCTTTAAGTTATGCCCATCTTTTTTGAAACACCTATATAGCTGAAGACTTTAACAAATGTACCAACTTAATTTTTTTTTTTTTTGCATTTTGTCATAAAATAATTATTTATTTGATGATAGCGTACTACATATGTCTAATCGAGATTAAAGCTTGTTATTAAAATTATATTTGAATCTTAAGATATCTAGTAAATCATTACTTTTGTCTGTTTGTTAGTTAAGTCATATATTGTTCTCAGATAACCCTTAGAAACAAACAATATGCTACAGAATATCAGATATCAGCGTGTTCTACCAGAGCTTAATTTTCTTTGATGCTACAGCTCAAAAGATTATGCCACAGGATATTTCAATAAATTGTTTTCCTGCATGATAATAGTTATTTTTCCTTGCAATAATTGTGGAAGATAATATTTAATCCTATTGTTTCCAAAATACTGTTATCCTTCAATAGTTTTGTATGGTTGTTTACTTAATTGAAACGATAGCTTTCTTTTTCACTTAGTTACAAAAATTATTTATGTATTGCTTTGTGTAATGAATTAGAGAAGAATAACAAAGGAATAAACAAATGCGTAATATACACAAACAAAGAAAAGTGTAGATAGATTAAAATAATCTTTTAATTATAAAATGCCATCTTTTACAAAGGATATACAATAAGAATAATTAATGTTTAGACGTTAATAATTTTTCTTTGCTTTATTTGAGGTAAATCAGCGGAATACTGTAAAGAAAAGTTTTTGTTAATATACCATATACAGTCGAACCCGCTTAATGGAATATCCGAATTGCCATGCAAATTTATTCTAATAAACGGGATATCCCATTATCCGGGATCGCATTAAGTAATTATTATGATTTGGTGCACAGAAAATTTATTCTAATAAGCGGGATATCCTATTATCCGGGATCGCATAAGTAATTATTACGATTTGGTGCACTGAAAATTTATTCTAAAAAGCGGGATATTCCATTATCCGGAATCACATTAAGTAATTATTGCGATTTCGTGCATTAAAAATTTATTACTATAACAGGATATTCATTTAGTCCGTTGACCGGGATCCACTGTATAAAAAATGAATATTGCTGTTTATTAATTTTCATATCAATTTAAGTACATATTTTTCTCATTAAATTTCATGCAAAACGAAAATTTCAACTTGAAATAGGTAATAGAAAATTATTACAGCGGAGCCTCCCTAGAGATACCACAGACAAGCGGTCTTTTGGGGAGGTGGTCTCTGAATAGCGGTAATCAGAAAAAGAACTTTCATACACTATATATGCTGCAAAAAATCTATTATTGAATGAATTTAGTATATGTCCATTTGTCTATTTAGCTTTCAAGTTTTAAAGTGTCAATCTCTTCTAAAAAAACCATAAAAGATGAGATAAAACAGGAATCAGGACAACCGCTTTCCTATCCTTGTTACCAGGACCATTCTTGGAAGGGGTAACAATAGATATTTTTCTAATCACAGCGAAATTTCGAAATTTTCTCCAGGGAGAGCAACATTTCAGATGAAAAGTTAGAAAACTACTTTTCAGGAAGGAAGAGAGAGTATAAATAATAGTGCTCCAGTTGAGGTAAAATTAACATTGAGGCTAGAAAATACGGACTAGAAATAAATGGTCTTTATGAGAGGTGATTGCTTAATGGAGGTGGTCTATCAGAAAGGTTTCACTGTTTATTGTTTACACATTCCCTATTGTTAGACGAAGGAAAATCAATAAGGAAATCAACCATTCTTAAGACTGTTGTCATATAACTTTAAAGTCTTAGTAATTATTTTTTATTAACACATTTTATATATTTAATAGGAATGAAATTTCTTTGTTCTTTTATGAAAAATCAGTAAATAGCTCAAAAACTCATATATAACTGTTATGACTTACTGAATGGCTTAGCACTCCAAATAGCTCGTGCTTGTCAGACTTTCAGAAAACTTTATTCTATTACTTGTTGTTTGAACGTTATCTACCTCCTCACTCTTCTTTTGGAAAAAATATATAATAAAATGAAAAAATCAGATCAATAATTAATCAAATTAAAGCCAAATTTCATCATTCACATTTCGTATATGAGTACGAATGCACGGGCATCCTTTTTCTTTATTCTTTTTTATTCTTTAATTCAAAGATTTCTGTTAATCTTAAATTAAATAACCTAACTTATAAGCCAGTACCACTTAACGGAATTAGCCGACATTTTTTTTTAGTTTTACGGAGGGAGGTTCAAACGCGTGATTACCATTTCATGACTTTTAACATTATACATTTGCAAACGAACTTTAAGTTTTGTAAAACGTCTCCAGATCTCTGGCACAAATGTGTGACGGCCGGGACTGAACGAGAAAACGTTCTGTCAACCAATTGAGCCGACCCGGTAATGAGTGCGTTTCTTGCTGGCACGTATGCGTGTCAGTCAGCGCAAAAGGGTTAAAAATAAAATATTCTACTTTTAAGAAAATATTCAAATGTTCAGATAAGATAGATATTTAGCAGTAATCGATTACAAATACATTAAATCTAATTACTAAATGATATGTTTTATATTTTTATTTACAGTTTGTATTCAGGTGATCCTTTTCGAATCTAATTTTACACCAACATCATGATAAAAATATGTATTTATCGAGAATTCTTATTAAAATTCATGCTTATTGAAACGGGAGCGTTGTTGCCTCTTGCTCCCTAGAAATCTCAAAAATCACAAGGGGTTCGAGATGGACGCAGGCTGGACTTTCTTTCCTATCGACACACATTTTTATTCTAGATTACTATTACATTCATATTTACATAAATCAGGGTATTTCTCATGCAGTCAGTGTCGACCGATCGCACGTCTCCCTCGACGGTGGGGGGGGGGGGGGTTGTCACCGGAGCAGTCGATATTTAGCCATAAATCTCCATTTGTGGTTAAAGTGGGAGTGCTTTGGGTCAAGGGGTCAGATCGAATGTTTGACGATTTTTCGTTCGACCGTTCCGTATCTTCAAAGGTACCACTCTCGAAAGGTTGCTAACGTATCCTCCCAGAGATCGGCAATGGTAAACCTAAAGTTTATTGCTTTTCTCCCCCCCCATCCCCCGTTGTTTAGAGAGGGGGAGTACAGTTTCAATTAGAGGACGTTCCCTCATACTCTCTCCAGTGCAACGGAGGGGAGTAGAGAGTCCCTCTTCTACCCCCTTCCGTTGGAAATAAAAATAATTACTGCTTGCTCTGCAATGCTCTTTGAAAGCAGCTACAGAAGCAGAGTTGGGCAAAATACATAAAAAAAATGTATTTTCGATGCAAAATACAAATTACATTTATTCAAACACAAAAAATTACAAAATACAAAATGCTTTCTAAATTGAAAAAATACAAAATACATGTATTTTCTTAATACACACAAAATACGAAATACGTCTAAAACTTCAATTAAGTAAAATTTTCTACAGAAACTTCTAGTTTATTTTATTCCAGTGTATTTTAAGATGAACAAACAAATGTAATAGTAACTTTTTTTTTTTACATATACATGAATTTTTCCTGGAATAAATTGCATCTTAAAAGGCATGAAAGCAAAAATGTGTGACAAGTATTTATTGAACATTATTTTTCAGTGATAATGAATGGAATTGAAATATAAAATTAAATATATTTTTAAACGAAGATGAGTTGAATTATATTTCTACTTTAAGATATATTTATAGCCTTACCATCGCACAGTAGTTATGTCACTGAAAATGGTAGACGGCCGAAGAGTGAAGGTCCCGGGATCGGGTCCCATCGAGCAGCTGTCGATCTAACAGTCTGGATATTTGGTAGGTTTTTTTCCAGATGTAACGTGAATACGCTTTAGAACCCCTTAGAAAGTTCTCCTAACCTAGGCACCCCCCCTATCCTTGGCAGATTGCCTTAGTATACCGTTGCCATAATTTCGCAAACACAAGATGCATTCATATATTACTACAAAAGATTATATTACTACAAGATTGTGATGGAGAAGTGGAAAAATATCAGCCTTGATGCTTTAAGAAAAGGACTTTCATCTTTGAAATCAAGATGTAATATGATGGTTCAAAGAAAGGGCAGGGCTATCAGACTGAACACATTAGAAAATAAAATTCTTATATTTATTTCTATATATATCTTTGCAAAATCGTTACAAAAATGTGTGAACACCCTCTGTAGAGTACTTGCCGGAAACCCTGAAAAAAAAAATTATTGAGGAATATTACTTAAATGAAATTAATTTACGTTTCACAAATCACATTAAACTTTTAAACGCCTCTGTCACATTGCTTAAGAGTTCTTTAGGGGATTTGCAAAAAATATTTAACATGAATTTAAGAAAATGCTTAAAAAAAATTTAACAGGTTTGTTTTTTTTTTAAGTTTAGTTTTACAATGTTCTATATACGGTTAATGGGTGAAATATTTCAGGCTCTACAAATACTCAAGAGAACACATTAAATTACGATATATGTTTCCAAAAAAAAAAAAAAAAAATCTGATTTTCTCTTTTCTCTGACCAAAAGTTTAAATTTTAGAATGTCTAAAACTTTAGAGGATTTTGTCGAACTACGTATTAGTTATCAGCATCAGATATTATTAAATTTATACATTTATGCATAACTTGCAACTACCTTTATAAAATAAGAAAATAAATGTCAATTTATGAAACTAAACTCTTCGAATAATTTGTTGGATTCACTTAAAATATTTCAGATAATTTACTTTGATTTTCAGGCAGAAATTAAACCTTCATAATGTGTGAAAGATTATTTTAGTACGTGTTTTGATGCTATATGTGCAGTTTCTAGGACAACTATAAAATGGAAGCGCCATGTCACGTGCTCCGAATACCCAGCCTAAAATAAGATCCTGCGTCCACAACTAAAACGAATAAGTAAATTTTGAGGTAAATATATGTAAATAGTTAACGCAATTTTCTTCCTTCAAATTTCCCTTCTTTTCTTTTTTTTTCCTTCCTTCCTGAGACAGTGAGCGCACGCATTTTAAATTAAAATTAGTGAATTTTAAATTCGTGAAAAAAAAAGAATAAAATATTAATTTTTTTTTTTTCAAAACAAGCGATAGTAAGTGCGATGTCTCTAGCGTTTTAAAATATTTTTCTAATGACAAGTTTTAATTATTGCTGCTGATAAAGGAACTCTTATTATACCCTTGCTAGACATCTCCGATATCAATACACGAAATTCATTGCAAAATACTGTACTTCAAAGCGTTGCATGTACCACACACGGATTTCACAATGACACTGACTGGAGTAATTTATGGGTTGCTATCTTCCCGCTTTTGCCATCCCCTCTTTAGAACGGGGCCATCCTCGTGATATTTTCCGTGAGTCTAGATCTACAGGATTACCGACTGATCCTTCTTGAAAAGGGGGTGAAATTGTTGGAGATCTCTTGGTGTGCCGATGTGTGGGAAGTAACGGGTTGCTAGTTTAGCCAGATATGGCAATGCATCGACGTAGTGGCGATTTTTCTTTTACGTAGAACCTCAACGACCCTCAAGTAGAGGGTCGTAGAGGGAAGTCAATTCCAGTTTTATCCAGGAACTGGATCATTTAAATGTGTTTTTTATTTATTTTATAATTGATGTTATAACTACTCATAGCTTTCACAGCTCTCTCCTCCCTCGCGGAAGCCACACGTTCCCATGGTCGAGTTACGTCAACCTGTCTGGCGTTGATGGGTAGCGGTTGGGTCTGCAACACTTATCAGAAGTCGGCTAGCTGATTGTTGGCGAGACTTGGTATGGACCAAACAAGGATTGACTATTGAAGGTATTGAAGATGTTCATAGATCTTGATGTATTGATGATGTATTGATAGATCTTGATGTTGCAATAAAAAGGGAGTTGACCAGCTAGATGGATTAAATTTTAGCATTATAGCACAAATCATTTTAGAGTTCTGGAAGATGAATACTTGCGTACGTACGTATTCGCACTCTATCAAAATGATCAGGTATGAGTAAATGCTTGCATAAATATACAGTCGAATCTCTGTAATGGAATAGCCAGATTACAGAGAAAAATCATTGTAATAAGCGGTATATTCTATTATCCGTTATCGAACTATTTCATGCAGTTTGCTATAGCGAAAATTTATTACATTAAGCAGGATATTATTTTAACCGATATTTATTTAAGTAGGCTCACCTGTTTCTCACTTTATGCTACAGATTTTTCTTTCATCAAACTATTTCAGTTAGTTTATAAGATTTTATTTATTATGGGTTGTAGTGAGCAAAAAACAGTTTTCAACGATAACGATAGTTCCGTTATGATACAATGAAACCGCAGGTCTTATGTGAAATCAATTAAATTACGTAAGATAGTCTGGTTGAATTGTACAAAAAAGTAAAAAAAGGAATAGTTCCTAAATATCTCCTTATTCGTATGCAAATAAGAGTGTAGGAAAATAAAACAGCTTGCCATCTACACAAAATGTAGAAGTGAAAGGAAAATCACTCAAGTATTAACGAAAAAGGCATTTTCTTGGCTTATTTGTTTTCAGTGTACTTATTTTTGTAAACCCATTGGAGCCACAAGATGAAAAGAAGCTTCTGTGTCTGAATTCAGGTCTGTGTGCTAAAGGTGGAGAGCTCAGCTAACTTCTCTGTCAACTGAAGACTGCTTTTCAAAGAATATGCACATTCAGACGAAGCCACCAAAGCGTGTAAAAGACAGCTTGATACCAGAGAAAAATTTCCTTTTGTGCTCCTTATTTTGCTTCCATTATGTGCAAGTATCAAGCGTGTAAATTTAGTTTTTTTTTGTAAGAGCAATATATTTTTTGAGCATTAAAATGCCTTTGTTTAGAAAAATGAGAGACTATACTCTGGGATGCATGAAGATTAAATTTTAAAATGATCTCTCGCACGTATCTTTATGATTCAAAATTAGTTTTTAGTAATTTTTATTTAGTTAATGAATATATTTAATCATATTACACAAGCTGTTGCATTTTATTCAACTAAAATTTTGCTCCTTTTGAAGCCTCCTAGCGACTGTGACGTAACCCTGTGACGTAAAAAACCGGCAGCTTCATTCGAATTTTCACTGCAATGTATCTACAATTTTAATTATTTAGAGCGATCGGGTATCTCAAGATATATTTTGATAGTAAAGCTTGTAAGTAATTTGGGAGATTTTTGTTGTATAATCACAGATCTTTTTACAATTTTTTTATTAAATAATTTTAAAGCTGCATGAAGATTTTACCGTGAAAAGAACTTTTCATCATTCGTCCATTTCCAAAAGGCTCACAGAGTAAAAAAAAAAAAAAAATAAATAAATAAATAAAATGCATATAATATACGTTGTCTAATGACGGATTGCATTGCACATGCGATGTATTTTTTGCTGAAATTCGTGGTTATAGCCAGACTGTAATCAATCTTGGAAAGTGATTGAACACAGTATGCTGTCCATGCGGAATACATACGTGTCTCAAAAATACCGCCCAAATTCAACACAGCCAGATTCTTCGTTGGGAGAACATAAAAAAAAAAAAAACGCTCAAAGAAGTTTTCGAGAAAATTAAGAAAAAACAAAGTATGACGTCACATCCGGGCAAAGAAAAAAATCACTTTATTGGACACATCAACAGCAGTATTTGCATAAGTTTTCAGAAGATAACTCACTCACTGTTGGATTTTTTCCTTATGGAGCCATCTGAAGGAATCGTTGTAGCTAGACGTAATGGCTACACAAACAGATTTCGTTGCTTGTCTGCATGCTGTTTGTACTTCGGTGGACGCCGCGCTGTTGCGACGTAGGCAGTCTTTTATTCCACAGCGCGCACAAGCCTGCCTCGATATGCATCTACTGAACATCTGCTTTATAATTTGCGAATATAGATGCTGATGTGTTACATGCAATGTTTTTACCTTACACCGGATGTGACGTCATACTTTGTTTTTGTATTTTTCTCGAAAACTATGGGTCGTACAGGTTGAGTTCTCTGGGAATTTTTTATGTACTCCCATTGAGGAATCTGGCTGTGCAGAGCTTGGGCTGTATTTATGGGACAACCTGTATATTCATTCATGGAGAAAAATACGGCATTACGGCAAATGTTAAAATAAATTAAAGCTTCACTGAAAATGTTTTATATCGTAAAAGTTCTCATTCCTTATTACATTTTACTAAAGTTATCACCTAAGAAACAACTACAAAATACTGAATGAAGTTAAACTTTGAATCAGTGTAGAGATAAGTCCACAGCAATAATTTCAGTTTCGACCACAAATATTTAACTTTGTCGCTCTCGAAATTAAATCAGAAACTGTACATCATTTTCTTCACCCAGAAACACATTCTTTGAATAATTCCTACGAAAGGAACAAAGAATATTTCAATTGGTTAGAAATGGAATGGTTTGTCTTCGCAAAAACAATGACTATTTTCTGC
The DNA here is from genome assembly GCA_038373885.1 of Cheiracanthium punctorium. Lineage (NCBI taxonomy): Eukaryota > Metazoa > Arthropoda > Arachnida > Araneae > Cheiracanthiidae > Cheiracanthium > Cheiracanthium punctorium. The sequence goes on along the minus strand of JAWZYV010010736.1, from coordinate 1,791,170 downwards.
CCTGCTCCATTGAAATGCAGTTAAACGAAATATATATACAGGGTGTTTATAAATTTCACCTATAAATATGATTATATATCTAAAGCGGGTGAACTGATTGTAACGAAATTTGGAATATCGACCATACATTAGATAAGCTCGAAGAAGTTTAAAAAACAAACAAAGAAACAAACAAACAAAACAGTTTTAAAAATGTTTTGCCTGTAAGACAGAGAATTTGACTAGGAAATGGGCTAATTTGAAATTCACATATTCAATAATTTTTAGCATATTTATAAACGAATATAGGTCATTTTTTGAAAACATTTTTATCATTTAAAACACCACCTAGTAGACATATTTTAAACTAAAAGCACCTCTTATTGAGGGCATCTTATTTACAGCCCATATGCCGAATTTGGTGTCAATCTGCTCACCCGTTTTTGTTGTTGTTGTTTTGTTTGTTTGCTGCAGAATGATAGTTATGGGAATTTCAACTATAAAAACCTCGCATAGAAAGTGGAAGCTAAACACACTGGAAAAATACTCAATTGCTGTCAACATTCCTACACAGGAGACACAAGGGAAAGATAGTCTACGGAGCGGGCATGCTGAACGTGGGTGCAAGATGTAAAGCACTGTGAGAAATAAACTCGTTTCACACAGTGTTCGTTTCGTTCGCACAGTGAGAAATAAACGTTTTCCTTGTAAGGAAAACGTTTTACAGTGAAACCCCGATCTATCGTTCCCGCATTCATCGTTTTCCCGCATTGATCGCTTTATTTCTATGGTCCCTGCACAAATTGTATTTGAATAACGTTAAAGAAACCCGCATCTATCGTTCGCCAAAAAGTGACATTCCCGTAGGGATGGACGCGAGACGACTTTTTGCGAGACGAGACAGAGATTCACAGTTTTTTTGCGAGACGAGACAAACATTTTTAACATTATGATATAGGGATTTTTGCGAGACGAGACAAGCTTTTCGGCTGTTTTGCGAGACGCGAGACGCCAATTTTTCGTCTCGCGTCCATCCCTACTTCCCGCGTTCATCGTTGTAAAATTTTTCTCCTGACCAAAATGAAAATGTACGTTAAGGGGATTCATATGTTATATAAACTGTAATTGTTTCCTGGTATTATTTCTTGGTTTATTGATGATCAGATGAGCAGTGGTTGCCCGTTGAAGATGTGTATAGCGTGAAATTTAATGATTATATTTCCATTAATCAAGATGGTGAGGCATGCAGTATCCTAAACATGGAAGAAACGTGTGATGCTGCAAAAAATGAAAATGATCGTGAAGCAGCGGATAATGTTCATTCCCATGAGGCTAAGCCTGCTCTAGTGCGAAGTTGGTCTGAATCAATAACGCTATTTGAAACTGTATGAACTTTTTATACAAACATAAAATTACATAAGAGGACTAGAAAAATATTGTAAATCTTGAAAATTTACCATTTAATTTCCGAAATTTCAAAATAATGGAAAACCCCATATAAAATTAGGGATTTTTTAAAGTACGTATCACTTACTTTCCATCTTCGATTTATTTGTTTCACAAGTTTGTAACAAATTAGTATTGGTTGGTATACAGTCATTGTGTATATGCATAAAGATTGCTTTCTTCGTATTTTGACTAAAACCCGCATTTGTCGTTTTCCCGCATTCATCGTATTTTCCTAAGCACCCCATGAAAAACGATGAATCGAGGTTCTACTGTATTTACGAAGATTCTCCCTTTAATAATTTTTATCCATAAAAAATTAACGACATTTTCAATTATTTTAAAGAATATATTTTACCTAAAATGAACGAAAGTCAAATTCGGTTGTTGAACTACAAATGACAAGTCAGAATTTACTAATTGGATAATAAGAGTTTTTAAGTTACACACAGGCAAATGATATTCATTGTTAGGTAACAGTGAACATGAGAATGACATGTAGCTATTTCTAGGCAGCCAAAAAAGCACGTTCCTTAGAACTTCATACAAATTGTAAAATTTTAACATAATAGGTTAGAGACATGAAATAGTTGCAAAATGTTCCATATCAAGATTTTCTGTGATCTGTTGACGAACATTACACCTATGAGAATGGAAGAAAAAATATCACGTACGTTATTTTGCATTTTAAAAACATCGCAATGCAGTGTTGCATTTGGAAATAACTGCGGTAATCTTTGTTATGCAGTTTTGTATTTGAAAATGGCTGCTGTAATCTTTGTTATACATGTTTATTATTTGGAAGAAAATATAATGCAAATAAGAAATAAACGCGAAATTTATCGAGTTTTTGATGTCATATTTCTCACCAATAAAGTACAGGGTAAAATTCAATATTTGTCTGCATAATCGTAAAAATATTTTTGTTTGAGAGGGTTAGTCCAAAACATATGCAGAGGGGGAGGGGTGGGGGTTAACGCGAACAATTGAGAAAGAGTAGATATTTTAATTTAAACACTTATTATTGTAATTTTATTAATCACGATTATTCTCTTCTTCTTTGCACTAGCTAAAAAGCAAAAAACAAAATAAAAATAAAATAAAAATAAAATAAAATGAAATGAAACACAACCCTCTACAACTTTTTAACGTATGGGACTTGAAAAAATTATTATTACATACTGAAATATCGTTACAGCGCACAAATATATATTTCCAACGCCCACCTTACCAGGCGACAAAACAACCTTTCAGTCCCATAATTTATATAAAACTAATTTTTCGTTTTGTAATCCTTGCCCGACCTCCTCTGATTATACGTGAGAGTCCACTTCCTCATTCCTCCAGTACATGCTTCTTCAGTTCGCTCATCAATTAAGCATAATTTTTCACAGTTCATTAAGATCATGGTTCCGTGTTTCGTTCAAAAATTTACGTCAACCAATCTTTGCACTCTTAAAAATTTGATGCAACATTTTACCAAAACTTGGTACTAGAAAAGATGGCTCCGTAAGAAGGTGAAATCTTGTTCCAGCATTTGGTGCTTCACCAAAGTATAGTTAAATCTCAGCACCGAATGTTGGGACATGGTTTCGCCATCTTTTCAGTATAATGTTTTAGTGAAATGTTGCAATAATTTTTTAAGTGTTCTTATTATTAAAAACATAACATTTTATCTGTGTTTGCTTCTTTTATGTCAACAGATAGAGTCGCAGCATGGCTATTAACAGCTTGTGCGTTTTCTTGTCTCCTGCGACATAATACAATTTCCTGCTCCTATATAATTATAGGTGCAACACACTTTTACGCTAGTCACGATTTGCTTGACCGCGCCCTCATTACACATAAAAAAGAAACGGAAAGCTATGAAGCACCCCTTTCCCCTCTCACACGAAGATAGAGGCCCTACAGAAATTTTAGTATTCCATTTCTCTCTAGTCACAACATTGTTACAGACCCTTTCCTTTGTATGTTACCAATACATTCAAATTTGCTAGATAAGATATTTTGTAATTCCTCTAAGTTCATTCTTGGAGCATTCTTAGGATGCCATTCTGGATACGTATATTTCTGAATTTTTTCCAAGAAAGTTATTGAGTTCAAGACTTTTCACGAATAAAATAAAAGAACTATGCAACGGATTCTTCCAATTAATTTATGACTTTCCAATTATCAATTGAATAAAACTTTTTTTTTCTTTTCAAAGTAAAACCATTTAGCCCGGGAAGTAAATCCTCGATATGGGACGCCTACTTTGTCAGCAACAACTGGATACCAACACCACTGTCTTAAGAAAGCAATGAAGTTTTTGGTAATGAAAATACGAATAGGATTCCATAGTGTTATTGATAAAATGTCTGTCAAATGTGCACAACAGTCATACAATTGTTGTTAAAATTATTATTTAAAAAAAAAAATGTCTCATAATCGAGGGAAAAAAAAAATTCTTCCGAGGTTTTCATTAGAGTGAATATTCCGATATTTACATTTAGTTATTAAACAAGCAACTCACATCTCGAAGCAATATTACTTTTATTTTCAAGGATTACACACTATACTCTCAAAATTAAAATTCATTAATCAATACAAAATTAATATGTTCTATTACTTTCTGTGCCCAAACTATGGCGGGTACTTGATTTTGGATAAAATTGCTAAGAAAGACAAGTGTTTAACCTATCAAGTACTTTAAAATATTATCTATGCATTAAATTCGTATTTTAATTATTTGTTCTACATTTCTCTTCTAAAGGACTATTTTGAAAAAAAAAAAACAATTTCTATTAAGAACAGTTTTTCAAAAGCCTAAAAATCATATTTTTCCATATGTGAAAGTTTGAAGCACCTTGTATTCTTTGTACAATGCTAATCCGCAGTCTTCCTGTAGGTTATACTTTTATGTAATACGTACGGAAATAATAATCAGTCGAAGAATTATTAGATCTCGTGCTTAATTTATTCTTCTAGCTTAAAAAATGAAATAAAGATATCAAAGAAAAGTTATTCTAAAATTTAGTACAATGTGAAAAGTACTTTTTGTTTGTAAGATTAAAAAAATTGGCAAAGAATTGTACTTAGATCAAACGTAATATATAAGTTATTCTCATAAAAAGAAAACTCTAAAATATTAAGAATCTTTAGAATATCAGTTTTGTTATTCATGGAATACACTATATTTTGCGTTTAATTTAATGCATTCAATTTAAGTTAAAAATATAAAGAAACTTAATGCGACAAAAATAATAAATAAAAAACCATTGAAAGACATTAATTTAAGGTATCTTTTTCTAAACTGCTCTGAATAAATACATTTTATTTCATGCTAAGGAATTTTATGATTAATACGTATTTTCAAATAATTTACTAAACTGTATCATAACAGTTTTTTCATTATAAAACAGAGTTATAAAAAGAAAATTTCCTTCAAAAATAGTAAAAGCATCTTTTACAGATAAAACCCTGCTAATGTATTTTTTCCCTCTCCCACTGAAAGAAAGGAATAAAACTGTAATATTTTCTTGGATGAAATTTAAGTCTGTTAAACTCAAAAAAATATAAAGAGAAGGGAAAAAATAAAAAATAAAAAAATGCATGTGCTCTAAATGAACAAATTTTCGCATTCATGATCCAAGCACAAAGGTGTATAGCGCACACGCTTTACGGTAATAATTAGAGAGAAAAATGATTACTTTTTATACACTTATCAAAAAACCATTTTTGCTTTTGATAAAGTTCCTTCCCTCCCCCCTTTTTTAAAAAAAACGATAAAAGGTGCAGTGTGTTAAAGTTGTTAATGATTTCTGTTAATGATGTGCTTAATAGACAGCGTTGCATCCATGGAAGCGTTTTTACAATAGAGAACACTGAATGAAAAGAGAACGCCGTGGAAATTAAAAAAATAAAACTAAAAAAAAGTTTTCATAGCATCACTGTGAAAATACTCATACTTACAAAGTATTTATTTCAGTTTTCTTTTATGAAACGCAGGTGAAGCGCGGTACTTTAATACGCTTGGCCGCTCTGCAGGACTCTTTTCCTTCAAGGTGGTTCAAAAAGGAGGATTTGAGAAAAAAGAAAAAAAAAAAGGTATCAGTAACGTGTAGTACATATACTATTTTGTAATTGTTTATTAGAAAAAAATGAAAAAAAAATATAAAAAAGATGGATTGCAAGACACAGTTTGTAAATTACGAATGGATTCTTTATCCTCAGTTCAATGGGCAAGTCCTTAATTTTAGGCCTACCTAGGTTGTGCTTGTAGGGAATTTTATTCAGCTCTCAGAATATATGTTCTAAAAAGAAATAAGTGATCTGATGAGGTATGCATTAAATAAGGTCAACAACAATCGAACACTTTCCATTTTAGACGATTTATTTTTAAAGTTCGAAAATACTAAATGCGTCTGTTATCTGTGATTATAACCATGTAAAGATAAAGCTAGCAGTTAAAATTTTTAAGTGAATTTATGTTGAGATTTAAAAGACAATGCTTTTAAAATGAAAAAAAAAATCTTGATAAATTCCTTAATTATATTACTTGGGTCCTTTCCAAAGCAATAGAAATGACTTTCACTATACGTGTCCGTTTTCATGATATTCTATACTTATTATATTCAACAGCCTCAGCTTTCCTCAAGTGCAACTCAGAATTCATAGGATTATTCAAAGAAGGAAGCAAAAATGTCACAGAAAGGTCACAGAAAGCCACTGCTGGCTATTTTTTTCCAATGGTCGGGCACAGCCTTTGCCACTCCTATGGCCCAAGCCATAGCAGTGGCAAAGGCCCCCCCTCCCACGTGGAGGTCTTTCTAAGGGATCCTAACGCAATACATGTACATGATGAGCAGATGACGACGATGGAATTTTTAAAATTGTTCGATGAGTCCTATATTGAATCGCAGATCTTGAATCAGTTTAACTTTGTATATTAGTATTTTGCCATATCATATTATCAGTAGCGTCATATTATTATTATTATTCATTATTATCAGTTTAATTTGCATACTACTTTTGTATTGTTATTATCTTTATTATTGTATATTTAGTACTTTCTTTTTTTCAGATGATTTTGAATAAATGTGTTTAAAAAAATTAAAGTTCCTTGATCGGGAAAGTGGTGGATCGACTTATACGCGGGATTTAAAAAAAATTCAAATTTTTTTATCAAGAAAGTGTGGGGTCGACTAATACGCGGGATCGACGTGTACGTGGGTAAATACGGTATTTGAAATATTTATTTAGTAGGACCCTTTAACAAATCCATTTTGCTATATTTGAAAGACAGTTTCATCTTGCTCATCATCAATATTGGCATCTCTCGCCCTCAAAAAATTATTGAAATCTTAATTGTAACGTAGAAAGAAGAAGTAAACAGACTGAAATTCGAGCAACCTCCGACTTTATCCCACGAACGGAAAAATCCCAATAGGCTCGTTTTCTACAAAACATAGAGGAAGTGTTAGAAACCGATAAACTGAACCAAGTTCAATTAAGTTGCCTGCACTGCATTTTCAAGTCTATATTATATCCGCTGTTTGCAGCCGTCGACGTACGTATTCGTGGGTAAATACGGTATTTGAAATATTTCTTTAGTAGGACCTTTAACAAATCCATTTTGCTACATTTGAAAGACAGTTGTCCGCTGTTTGCAGCCGTACACAGGCATGAACAGTGTTTCCCTAAGTAGACTAGTTGAAAAGAGAAGTTTGTGCTTGTGTGGGGCAGGGAAAATATGCTGCTTAGACACAAATTCATTTACCGTAGAACACGGGCATCTCTTAATGATAGAAATATAATTGGTTCGAAATCCAATCACACCTAAAATTCAGTGAAATAACATGTTTTCATAGAAACCTCTACCAGAATGCCAGTATTCTGGGGATCTTTTCGTGGAGGTTTGGCCAGTAATCACCACTGCATCTTTTGAGTGAAGAGATTGAACAAGTTTATCCTAGGTTCTCAAAATTAGAAGGGAGAAAATCTCTAGTAGTAAAAAATGCAAATTCTCATGAAACTTGTCTTTAATTGCTTCCCATTTGTGAAACATTTACGGACCCCACTGAGATGAGTATAATGAACAGAATATATTTGTTTTTGTAATACTATTAAAAATAACAAACTACACGTATCTAGCCCTCTTCAAAGTGATTTTTTATACAATATACAGAAGATGTACGGCAAATGCTATGAGAAAGAATAAAAGAAATTCTATAGAAATATTTACTATATATTTAAGAATAAACCTTTTACTATCTGTAGCAGTGTATACTCTGGAATTCTCTAAGAAAAATATCTCCAAAAAGAATAATAATTACTTAAAGGATTCCGACACTAATTCAGTTTTCTTTGAATTTCCGATCTAAACATTCTTGACGTATCATAAGCTAAATTGAATATCCCGAGAAATTAACCCTTATACGTTTGAAAAGTTCTCTCTACAAAATAGTTTTACAATATACATTCTTCAATATTTAAAAAAAAAAAGAGTCTTCAGCCCCCTGGAGAAATGTTTTCAGTTTGTTAGAACATTCTGTGGATATTTTAAAAGTATTACACAAATTAAAGATATTAAAATTAAAAAATTTTTGAGAATTCGCATGTAAATAAATTTTAGACACATTTAATGTTTATGTTAGGAATCGTAGGAGGATTAAGAATTTAAAAAATCATTTTTTAAATTTTAATTTTATTTGAAACCTTAGTCACTTCTGAGAAATTTCACTCTAATTTCATGCAATAAATCCAACTAGAACCGGAGATACACATAAAAACGTTTTATGAAAGCTTTACATTTGAACGCAATAAGGTAACTTTAAACTGCGTTTTCTGAAAACGCATTTTTATGAATCATCCATGAGATAACAAAATTTCTATGATTCGTATCTTCACGAAATTTTGTATAGTTATAACTGGTATCAGTATCTATAGAATAAATTAATATTTAAGAAAAAAATTAAATTAACAATTTTAAAATTGTATTTAAATTCAAATTTTTAAAAAACCATACTTTTCCCCCTATATTTCAGTTAAAAATTGCAAAAGCTTTTCTCTCTCACTTTTAATATTAATTAATTCTATAGATACTGATATCAGTTATAACTATAAATAAAATTCGTGAAGATACGAATCATAGAAATTTTGTTGTCTTATGGATGGCTCATATAAATTTCGTTCGTTTAAATTTCGTTTTCTCAAAACGCAGTTTAAAGTTACCTTACTGCGTTGAAATGTAAAGCTTTCATAAAACTTTTTTACATGTATCTTCGGTTCTAGTTGGATTTATTGCATGAAATTGGGGTCAAAATGCTCAGAAGTAACTAAGGTTTCAAATGAAATAAAAATTGAAAAATAAATTTTTTATATTCTTAATCCTCCTATGACCCCTTAAATAACACATTTAGAAATTCATCAACGACACCTATAAACAGCGAAAGAATTATTCAAATTTTAACATATTACTACAAAACAGCCGAAATCTCTTTCTGTACTGAAAGTACTGTTGAAAAGTAACACTCGGTGAATCTATATTAAAAAACTTTCAAGAATATATCGATTCAGAGACGTACGGCATCAGCAATTTTGTGTTTTTGGTGAAACAGGTACGTAATTATTTGAAAAGCTGGCACTTCTCTAAGTACAAGGTCTGTCCCAAAAGTAATAAAATCTTCTCATTTCTGGCTCTTCACCAATTACAACCTTTGTGTTTAAAAAATGTAGATTTGGGACGAAGATTTTTTTAACTGTCTCGCAACTGATGATTAAATTGCGGGCTAAAGGGTGAAGCTTCTTTCGCTTAAAATGAAACGATAAATTCAATAAAGTTATAGTGGCGGCTCGTGGGATACAGCAAATACAGCCGGGCTGCACTTGAAATTATCAGCACATACTTTAAAATGATTTATTCTACTAATTTTCCTAAATTCAGATTAGAATTATGGAATTCCTACGGTAAATTAAAAAAAAATCTCCCCCCCACCAAAAAAAACCGTATTGTGGCCGGATCGCTCATTCAGAAAACAAAAACACTTTAATCTTCCCGCAGTTCAATCGGGAAAATCTTTGGTTCAGCCCAGAGGGCTGATAAGAAAATTGGCAGCACCGTTGCCATGACAACGACTACGTAAGAAGCCCCTCCGGCATAGGCTATAATGGGGGTACGCAGCTAAGACTAAGCTGATGAAAGATTTTGAAACGACGGCTGCACTTGTGAATTCGACCAACTGATTGGCTCGAGAAGTGAGGGAGGGGGGTAAGGAGAATATATGCTCGGAAAACTCTCGACTTTATATTGATGAATTTATCAAGGAGGTAAGCCTGAATAGACGCTTATGAATGGACAATTACCCATCAAAGCAATATTGTTTTTAAGTAAGCAAGATCTGGCATTTAGAGGACATGGCAAGCGAGAAAATTCTTTAAACATGGGAAATTTTAAAGAGCTTTTAAAATTATTGATATCTGAATTAAAACAACGCCTATTTATGGGGACATCACTGACCGATTCGCAAGTTTAAAAGAAAGGAGGATTGATTTGACTTAAGAAAAAAAAAAGAAAACTTATTTTTTATTTCTTCTCAAGTTATCGTTACAAAAGAAAATTCTAAGGAAACTTCGAATCAGACACGAATTAATGCAATTTTGAGGATAAGAGCGTCTGGTTGAAATTTATGTCCATTTTATGGAAGTAAAATAGGATCTCTTACATTTTTTATGTAATTTCTTTTTTTTTTCCTTGGTGAGGGCTTAATCCGCGAGCTTTCGAATTCAGTAACGAAGATTTTCCATTCCTGTCCGGAGGAAGGGGGGGGGGCTCATATGCTTCTGGCTGCACTAACAGTTCTGACCACGGGCAGCCACAGCAAAGTTATTCAATAAAATTGTGTGTTAAGCTCGATATATTGGCACGCTTCTCCACCCACCACACAGTCCTGATCTTTCCCCCTGCAACTTTTATTTTGTTTTTCACCCTTAAGATGGACATGGAAGAACGCCATTTTGACACACTCCAAAATGTTCAAAGAGCCGTAACCGCTAGGTCTCACGGCCTCTCAAAAAATAAGTTCGAAAATTGCTACAACCACTAGTAACAACGCTCTACTCCTTGTTTTGATGCCCTATGTGCGTACTTTGAGGATTATTAAGTGGTTTTTCTGAGTAAAGACGATTATTTTATTTATGATTTTTTTTTCTCATTACTTTAGGGACAGAGAATGTATCAGAAATCCGATATAGCGATGCTTTAGAAATCATAAGTGTTTTCGTAAAGAATGGGATAAGAACTTCTAGGGAAGATAATACCCCATATGCAAATAAGAAAATTATTACTTTGATAAAACCGCCTTTTCTGTAATGTAGCGTGTTTGTGGTAAAACTGGAAATTCTGTTCATTTGGAATACTGATGTTTTCCTCAAATTTTCTTGATATTCAGATGTAATTTTTATGTAATTGGATGAAAAATTAGACAAATCAATTTTTTTCTATAAGTGGATAAAAATGATGATTTTAAAGCTCTTTCTACATGCATGAACTTTTAAGATCAAACTTAAGTATAATTTTTCGCCCCACTTTGGTTATACAGTGTATTCGAGGTACAAGATGATATTTTCCGCCAAAAGTAAGAGGCACCAGCGTTCATTTATTTATTAATTTATGTAGGAAATGGTTAAAGAATAGCTTAAATTAGTTAAATCGGTGTTTTTAAATGTTTAAAATACTTGTGTACTTTCCTCGAAAAGTCGTATACGCAAAATCTTAAGTTATACGAAGACTTTTGGAACACGACCCTCGCGCAAGTCAAGATTCTACTGTACTTATTTTTTAAGTTTCCTTAAGTTTTTTGTAAAATTCTAAGCTATGCAGAAAAAATATTCCAAAATTTTTTAAGCAAAAAATCATAGATTCTACACTATTTATGCATTCTATATCTATTAGTATTATATTCGACTGTCAGCCGTGTACTCTATCTATATCAACAGTGTGAACATATACATTGACCACAAATGGTAAAATGCATTGTTAAAGTTACGTTTTTATTTTTAGAATATACTAAGAGATTTGTTATTTTCCTATTTTTATCAAATCCAGTTTGATGTGGTTCTCTGAAATGCACTTGTGAGTAAATCATAACTTAAAATGGTGATTTAAAGAAATGTCCTTTACATCTGCAGAATTTCAAAATCAGAATTCCTTAAGAATTGAAAAAATGTCAGAAAGCCAAATTATTCCATCAGTATTTACAATCTTTATTTTTAGATGTTAGGAATTTTTATGTAGGAATGATCTAATTTTTCTATTGAAATGTGAAAAGAGAAATTATACCTTGAAGATAACTAATTTCATTTAAGTCTTTATAAGTCGTGGAAAGTATAACGTGGGAAGTATACTTCCCACCAACTTCATTAATTTTTAAATGTTGGTGGGAAACTATTTTCCCACTTTTGATTTGTGCTGTCATCTGCTGATAACTCCAGAATAATAATAAAAAGACAATGAATGTTTTTCTTTTCAAATGTGGTTAACAGTAAAGGTTATAGTCCAACCGCCAAGAGATTAGGCTAGGCTCCACCTCTGCTAGGGAAGATCCATTTTACAGCATGGTGCATAGCGTGGACAAAACCTCCCAATGGTTGCATGTGAGGAAGCAGTAAAGAATTTTGATTCCTTCACAAGTTCTTCGCTATAATTGCCAAAAACAGAAAATAGAATCACCATATACCAAATAGTACCATACCACCATAACATACATTTCCCACCAAAAAAAAAATGACATTAAAAAATCAAATTAATTTTAGGTAATATAAGCTAAATGAATTTGTTTTTATAAATCAATCACACGTCCAGAAAAGCTTTAACATAACATTACTAGAAAAAATCGGCCCTATATGGCGTCAACGGTACATAGGTAACAAGAGTTACAAGAACTGTACGATATGCTCCTGCTTATAATCCCTACTTAAACAAACCACAAAACGTGTACACGTTTAGAATATTTTTTTTTCATGAAAGAAGACCGAATTAACAGTATATTAATATTATTTTGCAACATTTTTAAAGTGCCAAAACATTGTACGTGGAACTTCTTTTTTTTTTTTAACTTTTCTATTGCATTTGACAGTCTTTTTTTGTTTTGTTTTTTTAATTTAAGGATTTCTGTAGATATTTTCGTCTATGACAAAAATGAAAGTTTAATAAAAGTGAAAGCGTAGGGCTAGGAAAAATTTCAAACTATTTCAAACAGAATGGTTGCAAATTTTTATATTTAGCAGTGGATTGTTACTGATCTCCTAGGCATGCTGACACCAGTACATAAGAAGCAAAGATTGATGTGCTTATTCGTGTACGATAAGTATCGGAGCCACTAGTTTTAGCGCACTCATAAGCATTTTCCACCAAACAATTCATCACAGTAATTCATTTTTGGTTATCAGCTAAAGAAGATGGCTGCAAAGAGTAACAAAAATGAATTGAGTACGCAAGTAAAAAAAAAAAAAAATCCGTTGCACCGAGAGACAAAATTAGAGCTTTTAATGAAAGAAGTGGTTATCCGTGCGAGAGTTTATCCAGCTATTTGTCATTGTCTATTAGTTTTCTTTTTCAATTTAGACAGGTAATCACCCGCTAATATCTCCCTGGAGATGGCGGCAATAGCCCCTGTTTGATTTTGTGGATGAACTCTTGATGTTGTTATTTTTTTTTTTCATTCAGCAATAAAAGAAAGATTAATGACATTAAGTATACTTCCTTTGTCTCTGCAAGATGTTGATGAATCTTATTTTCTGTTCGTCCTTTTTACTTGGGATGGAACTATTAATCCGTTTTCTTTATGATAAATTAAACAATTTAGTTTTGCTTGCGGATGGAGTTTTGATATATAAAGGCTCATAAATGAACATAAATTGTATTGCTTAATTATTTGTCTTGTATGTTGTGTGTATACGGCTCATTTTTTTTTCACCCTGATGAATAAGTTAAAAATATTTAATTTAAATATTCATGTTATCGTACAAAAGATAGGTCGAACTTTGATTAAATATTGGTCCTTACTTTTAAGTACGCAACTAATACAATAGTACGCAACCAAAGACATTGTTAAATATTATGATTCTTTCATGAAGAGTCTCATATTTTAACTCCCTCCTCTACACGTTTTATAATTTTTAAACATCAAAAGCTACCTCTTAAAAAATATGATTCAGGAGGTTAAAAAATGCTTTAACTATAAACCGTATTAAAATCCCCCAAAAAATTGCATATCCCAGCAATAAAATTTTAAATGTGATCAGCAACCTGCCTTTAAAAAAATTATTAATTGTTGAATTATATATTTCCGTAGTTTTCAGAATGTGTTATGCTAGTTATTAAAAATGTACTGATTCTAATACTATTATCTTAAGCTCAAAAAATCTATCAAAAGAGCTTTTTTATAGATATTACCGAGACTCAATTATTTTTTCAAAATTATTAAAAAAAGTGGAGAAAATAAAGGTGTAAGATTGAATTTCCAAAGGGGGAATTTAGTACGATTTTTTTTTTTTTTTTTTTATTCCTGATGATGTAAGTTTTCCCCTATTTAGATTTGGTTTGGTTTTAAGTTTTTTTAACGATTCCGCAGCTCATTTTAAAGTTAATAACAATCGATTCATAAAAGTTAAAAGGTGCTGCGTGTTCTTTAATCCTCAGTAATAGGGCAAAGTGGCATATATTAGATCAACTCTTGGTAGGGAAGATTTTTCCAGAACTTGGCAAATCCATGCTGTGATTCTTGTGAATTATAAATGAATATTCATTCGTGATAATTATGATAATGCCCGACCTGTGGCTGAAAGCGTTTGTGCTCTAAACTGGGAGGCGGAAGGTGCCTAACTTAAAACCAGGTCGCGTCCGCCGCCCTAACCGTTCGGAGTTTTCCATGGCTTTCACCAAAACTTCGCGTAAATACGAGTTAGGATTCCCTAGAAGTCCCCTTACGTATTTCACTATATTCAATGGATTTTAGTATCCCAAATTAAATGTTAAAATTTATTCATTTATTTATTTATCTCTGAGATTGAAGCAAAGAGAGAATACAAATAGTTAGGCAAAGAAAAGGCCATACTACTTATGAAATTGTTGTGATCTTAATGATTTTTCTGCACTTACACACACATTTCTCTTTTTTTTTCATTTCATACTTATGATGTAGAAATCTTACTTCAGTTAATATTAATCAAAATATAATAAGCATACATGAAAGGGGAATAAAGAATATATTTGACCGTACTTGATCTTTTATTAGTTATAATTCGAAAAGCTATCTAACTACCAACAAAAAAGACGAGTTCTTCTTTAAAAGATGAGAAGCTGCATGAACAAAAAAAAAAAAAAATCGGGAAAAGAAGTGAAGAAAATCAAAAGAAACTACTGATGTGCTTATAAAACATCCCGACTTTCTCCTCGGTTTTTTTTTTTTTTTTTTACAAATACTTCGTTATTACAGATAAGTAATTAATTTCGGGTTGCCTCTCATGGGATATGACACAACTGTCTATATGTGTTAGTCGCTTGACTGCAAATGTATGTGTGGATGGTGTTTTTTTCAGTCTTATTCAACAATTTTTTTTTTATAAATGAAGATTAGAAAAATGAATCTGTCAAAGAAAAAAATCGATTCCGCTCTAGCAGAAAAAAAATACAACTAATAAATAAATAAATCGAAGAAACATTAACTAAGATTTGGTTTTTGTATTCTTCGAGGGGAAAAAATCAGTTAACTATTTCGAAAAAACTTGATTATAGTCATTAATGAGATTAATTACACGAAAATTTGTAAAGAAGTCTCTTTTATTTTATTAAATATTTATTCGTTTATGCTTGTCAGACAGTTTTTTTTTTTTTTACTTTGTATGCATTCGGTTTATATGTATTATTCATGAGTGTCTCGAAATATAACCTACCGCATTCGAAAGTTAAATTATATTTGGTACTTCATGCAGCAAATAAAATAAAAATTTATTTTAATCAAAAAAGTAGACTTTCATATTATGTAAGATTTGTTTTTTGTATTTCAAAATGAGTGTATCCTTATACTTATGGAAAAGTTTTCAACGTTATATTAGATATTTACGGAACGAAATTTGAGACAACTCGTTCCAAAATAAAATTATTTTTTTAATATATGTGTGTGTTTTATACATGGGAGTTTTTCTTATTTTTTCATGCGGAACATGAATCTACAAAGATATAACTTGATATTGCTTCGATATAAAATCGATAACTTGATATTGCTTTTGTATATTTTATTTATTTAAAAATGCTTCCAAATGATAAGGTTAACGTAATGGTAAAGGTAATTCTAAAAATTTCCTTTTAAGTAAATTATCCCAAAATATTCGAAAAGGATATTCATTTGTTGCACAGCATTAAATGCTGAAACCCTGGTATACTTTGAAATCTTCAAACAGCAACATAAATCTTAGATATAGTACTACAAAACATGAAGTTTATATATATTAAACTGTACAACTCGTTGTGGAAATATATAATTTTTTTATTTATGCAAAATTACTTTTTGGTAGTATTTGTTATACATACATATATATTTATATAATTTTGGACTTCGAAGGCATTAAACCTAAAAAAATACTTTCATAAACTTATTTTATTACAGTATGAAAAATACAAAATTCTGATTAACCCTGAATGTATATTTCAAAGCCCGTCTATTTACAATAAGATAATCCTTTGATTTGAAGCTAAATTTAGAAAAATGTGAATATACCAAAATAACTTTTGTTTAGAAGTTTAAATTAAGACATAAAACTTATTTATTGTATTCTTGTATTTATTTATATTCTATAAAAAAAAGTATTTGTAACACTTCATAGTTAAACAAAAAAAGCTCGTACTTTACTTTTAGATTTATTTATTAGAAAATATTTAAATTATGTCATTTTTGATGAACCTATAAGTTGCTGCATATCGAATGCTGCAGAAATGTAAATTATTTCGCAAAATTCCTAGTGGCAGCATGTTACCCAAAACAGATAAGCGTAAATCACAGCTTTGCATTGTTATTTCAAATAACTGTTAACTATATATGTGAAAGACTTAAGGATAACTATTGAACATTAAAATTCTGAAAAAAACTCTGCGAAATGAGTCGAATTGGGTTGTTTTATTATTGCCTGATAAGTTACTCTGACAGGAGAAAAGTTTTATTTACAAGGACATGACTAACAAGTCTAGTTTAATTCCTGGTTAACCCATTAAGCGCCAAAGCTCCCGTTACGGGAACATCTATTATATATTTTTTTTTCTTAAAATATTTTAACGCAATTTACGAAATACACATTTTATATAAACATTTACACTATATAACACACCCTATAGTGTAAATGTTTATATAAAATTTGTATTTCGTAAATTGAGTTAAAATATTTTAAGAAAAAAAAATATATATCGCAGATGTTCCCGTAACGGGAGCTTTGGCGCTTAATGGGTTAAGATATTTTTAAACATACTCGCATACGAATCATACCGAAAATTCCTGAAAATAATTAGTGTTTTTTATTTAATGGCATTTTTGACTGTTAATCCTTGAAGAAATGAATTGGAAAAAGTTTTATTTTAAATTCTCTGTGGAAGTTCTTTTGGTTATTGTGGTATTTTTGTAATAAATTTACTTTGTTATATTGTACTGGCAGGTTACTAGTACTAAAATCCTTTAAAGAAATGAAATTCAGAATGGGTTATTCTATAATTTCTTTGAGAAAATGGTTCAACAATGTCTCATTGCTGGTCAATATACTTCCAAACGAAAAGATAACAATACAGGTTCTATGCAGATAACAAGAATTACGAATGAAAAAGAAGAAAAGAAAAGAAGAAAAACATATGTAAATAAATGCGGACCTCAAGGAAAAGCTTTTGCAGATTTTGGTACTAACTACATTAAATGTGAAATTCAGCTCCCATCACCATAAACATGTCACTGTTTTTGGGCGCCTAGACCAATAGCATCTAGTTAAGAGAACACACACTGCCTACAATATGGAAGTAAAATAATATCAAACCTCCCTTCTAAAGGGGTAAGCATTCATTTTTTTGATGAAACCTTCTTAAAAGGAATATATACTCCTTGTAAGATAGTATTGTTTAACCTTTCGTCACAACTGCAGCCCATTAGCGGCAACCAAGAAACGGTCCCTGTATACTCTTGCCGCCTATAGAACGGCATCCATGGAACCTTCCTTCTCTGGGTACCACCGCCGCCCATTGGCGGCATCTATGAAAAGTTCACTTGGTACTACAGCCGCCCAATGGCGGCATCCATGAAAAGTTCTCTGATCACTCGTCGCTTACCTAAAATCTACATTTTTGCGGAAAGATATGTGGGTATGATTACCATAGCTACCGACAATTTTGGATTATAACCAATTTTTGCAAAAGTAATTTTTGTGCTAGAATATAGCAAAACGTCGGATTGTTAGATGGATGTCACCAAATACATTTCCGGGGCCTATGCTTCCGTGCAGTACACCCACTCTTGTGGAAAGCTTCCCCGTACTACGAATGTACAACCACGCCCAGCTCATCCGTAGCAAAAGACTCAAGAGCAACTTTCATTTTGCCGGTTTGCCGTTTTTTTTTGTCGTTTTACAGACTGATATACAGTTCCAAATATATTTTTTAAAACTATAATAATGAAGAGAAAACTAATAGTAAAGAAATTTTTTATTCTTAATTCCAAGTTACTGCACTTCTAACTTGTCAAACACAGTGTAACTTCCTTAATGAATTGTGCATAGAGCTAGTAGTAACGTATAATACGAAATGAAAATTGTTACATGAACAGTAGAAGTCGCAAAGCTTCAATCAGACGTTTTATTGGAAACGTATGAAACAGAAACTACTCGAAGGTTTTTGAACTCAGATAATAAATACTGAAAAATTGCCGCAAGTCGGGTAATATGAAAAAAAAAACAATAAATAAAATAAAATAAAATAAAATAAACAGGATGTACTAATACAATTTAGAAGTATTTAATGAAGGATTTCGATATATTTTAAATAGGACAGCACTCGAAATAATTTATAGGTTTTCAAAAAAGGGAATTTTCGTCAAAATCACGATATCCGATACGGAATATTTATTTTTTGTTCGCTGCCTGAAGCTAACAAAAGGGAATGGACACGCTCGAGGAAAAATGTCGTACTCAACAAAGGAGCCTCACCTCTGGCTGAGAGGTTCTGCTCTCGAAACTGGGAGACGGCAGGGGCCAGGTTCAAAACCCGATGAGGCCTGCCGATTTAAACGTTCGCAGCTTTCCGTGGTTTTTTCCAAGGCTCGTTTAAATACGGGCTAAGATCTCTTATAAAGTCCCCTACGGAGGGCATTTCCCCCTATAGACCTAGGACCCTAGTGCATTCAATCGGTCTTAAAAACACAAACACAAACGTATTCAACAACCATTAAACCTGTGCATCAAATCAGAAGGGTTAATTAAGGAAAGATTAATCCGGAAAATGGTAGTCACTATGATGCGAACAAGGACTGCCATGATATCTGGCCAACTCAATTTCCTCCTTGTCAGTGAGAATCAAGCCGGCCATTTAGGTTACCTGACTTGAGGGGATACAAAGTTTGGTGAACATTGTAGAAAATAAGATAAAACTTCAACCACCCCCCACTCAGACCTAATTGAAACTTCATTTTTTTTAAATCTGCCTAAAACAAATGGCATAAACGAAAGAAAATCGTTGTCAAAAAATATTTTTTATTTGAATTATATACGCATATTTTTTTAGCTTGTATTTTAGGTGTTTATAGTTTTAATCCAATTTTTGTGGCAATTTAAAAATTTATTATTAATAAATATTGTAAAAGCTGAAATGCTACTGATTTCTCTCAACTAAAATTATTTTCGATTGCTTTGCTTTCAGATATATTTAATCACACTTGTGCTTAACATTATCGATAGGCTTACTTTTTAAATCCTTTCTAGATAGGCTTATTTTCTAAATACTTTATATTTAATCACACTTGTGCTTGACATCACTGATAGGGGCACTTTCTAAATCCACTCGTGTTTACATATCAATTTTAAAAATAATGTGTATTGTCTTAAAATAAACACGAAGTGTAACAGAAAAATTAACTGCTGGCACTTTACGTATAAACTCATTTTATAAAATTTTCCTGGGCGTCCTCTCTTATAGATGCATATTACATGCTTCTAGATAATAGTTTAATGTGAAATTGTACGCAATGCGGGAACTCCAGATTTCTAAAATAAGTAATTTTTCATTATTATCTTCTTATTTTTCAGTATTTTGTTGATAAATTCTTAGTGAAACGAATATTTTTGGCTTTTCCCATCAGCTTACGAAATTTCAATGTCAGCAAAGCTAGAAATCAGTACATCATTCTATTAAAATTTCTCAGTATTTTTGGAGAGCTCAGAGGAGTTCCTACATATATTTTATGTTTGAATAAAAGGAATAATTAGATAAAAAAATATGTACATATTTTTTTTTAATTGTGTTCGTGTTAATAAATAAGATTTGCGATAACTCTGCATTTTCTAAACATTTTTTTATATTTGTTTCTCCTTCAATATTAGTTCAAGAAACAAAATTTCTCTTTCTGCTCAATATTTGTAAAATGCAGAACATTTTCTTTCTTATTATTACAACCTATCGAAATGATTAATTTTACTTATCACGGATTATGAGGGGGAAAAAAGTATTTGACAGTTTTTTGGTTTTCTAAAAAATCGAAAATATTCTAAAACTTGTGAAAAAGAGTATATGGTTGCAGTACAAAATTGGTAAAATGTATGGACAGCTGGGAAATTTCTCTAGGGGAAACATCAAAAACTAATTAGTTTGTTTCTGGGAATAAATAAAAATAACTGCAAATAAATATAAACCTATTGATTTAAAAGAAAGAATGTCATTTTTGTTTACATCAACGGATTTAATTGATGTGGTTTGCTCTTTTCTTATTTTTTTCCTTGTATCATTCAATGCAAATAAATAAAAGTAATATCATTTTCAATGTAATTCTTTTTGCCTTTTGTGTAAATCTACAGAATTTGATATTAAAACATTCTTTGTCAAACATTCATTAATAGTGCTTCATTTTTTAGGTTGAAATTAATGAATGTTTAAATGAGCTTGGTAATGAAGTTCTTTTTATATATTTTTAACATGGAATTGGGCTTGTTTCTTTTTAATACATACTTTACATCTTCTCAAAATAAGGAAAATTTGGATTGTTTTCTTTCATATATGTAAAGAAATGTTTAATAAATAATAATACATATTTTTATTGGTATAAATATTAACTTCAATAAGTTTCTTCCAGACAGCAATTATGCAACAATAATTTCTTTAAATAATATTTTTATAGAAAAAAATAATCGAACTAATTATCATCAACGCATACATTTGCTTTTGCGAATGTTACTATCAAAATTCACATTGGACTAAGTTCCAATATTTTTTTTAAAAATTTATTTTTATAAGTAGGTCATATAATCCTTTTATTCAAATAGAAAAAATAATATTGCAATCACCGTGAATACTCACGTAATTTGTATCCATATGACTGTGTCAGGCTTGTTTGCCTGTTTAATTGTTGTTTACCTGTTTACGATTGTATATGTTTGCGTGTGACTTCCACGCTCCCAGAATAGCGTTTTGTGCGCGTGCGCAACAAATTATATTTGTGAGGATGACACTATTATTATTATTTTATTTTATTTTATTCATTTATTTATTTTCAGTTGTTCAAAGTTTAATCCGCTGTTCCAGAAATTATATATTTTTTCTAGAGGCAGTTACCAACTAAAATACCTTTTACGTTGTGAAATAAATAAAAACTTTCAGTAAAAAACACGCATAAAAACGTATTGGTTGGGACGATCAACACTTCATCTTCAACTGACGGCTGAAGAAGACCGAAGAATTTTTCGATGGAAACGATCGTCCCAACCAATAAGTACCTCTTTATGTGTGTTTTTTACAATTTTGTTTTTATTTAATTCATCTTTTAAAACCAATGTTTTGAGTGTTTTTTTCTGCTTTTACGTCGTGTAAAGAGTTTTGTGTGAATTGTATGTAATAAATTGTCAGTCTGAACTCTGGGTTGTCATCAGTTGAGAGAACGGACAGACTTACAATCATAAGAAATTCTTTAAAATTCATTATACTTAGAGGTATTTTATTCATAAAAAGTATTAACATTTATATTAACGTGTTGTATTGAATTTTTACTACAAAAAAATGTCCACTCCTTTCTTGGAAAATGTTATACGAAATGTATCACAAAACATAAATTTCTAAGTAAATAAAAATTCACTATGGAAACTGATTTTTTTCTGATTTGATGATACGTAGCAGCATTGCCATCACGTTTATTTCTCTGAAATCTGTGAAATATGAAAAAAAATAAATTACATGTATGTATATAAAAAATTTATTATGCATGTATGCAAAACACACACTTTCAGAAAATCCTATGCCTTAATAATTTTATTTATCTACGAGATTTGCTTTTTACAGTGCGGGTAAAGGTCATGAAAACACTGAATTTTTTTCCTAATTTTTGCGTTTGTCCTATTTTTCCGTTATGAAATTATCGTGGCATCTTAAATATGGTTAGTTTTTGTGCTGTGTTTTTAACACTTTAAAACAAGGCTGGAAGTCAGTCCTGATCTGTTTCGGTTATTTCTACGGCTATATGTACTAGGTAAGTATAGGGTAATTTGAATCCTGTAATAAATTCTAGTTACATCAGTACGTCTGCTGGAGGCCTATACAACAGTAGATAACTACCGACAATCGTAAACTTACTGACTGACCTTAATAAATCGCCCTTTCTGTACTGGCTTGTCAATTTTTAAACCCGCATTTATTTACGTTAAAGTATATTACTAGTTATGCCATAATAGTGTAGTAGTTAGTAATAATAAGATTAGCCAACTATAATAGGAAGAATGGAGGCTCCTTTTACAGTCCTTTCAAGGTGGGTTTGATTTATAGACATTCAGTAATTATCTACCACTGGAGAATTAACCTCTTGGGAAGGTTTGTAGTTTACGAATTAGACTGATTGTTAAGGAGGTGCGAGTTCTCGATACCCAGCCGACGAAGTTCAGAGCGTGTAACTTTTGAGGGTAACTGAACTTTTTAAGTCCCATGCTCATCTGAAGCCGAGTGCAAGGTACAACTAGAATATCCCGCATAGTTCTGTATCTACTTAAATACTTCTGCAAGTTTTCTTGTGGTATGAAGTTTGGTATGGGCATTATAAATTTAACTAATTAGCGTAAATCGTGTCCTGTATGCAATGTTCAATGGACGATAGTGATGCGAGTTTTTTTTTTAATAAACACGTGACTTTCAACTGATAAACCTGTGGTGACAATGGACCTTCGGCAACGTAAGAGAGATGCGCTTTATGATCCTAGGCTATAGTACGATCGCTAGCTGTCAGCTAAAGAGGAAGTGATCATCTCGCCAAAAAAGTTTAGGCACAACCAATGTTCAAACACGTACAAACTCAGACTATCTGTAGTTCTATCTAGATCTCTCAAAAAGTATGCGTGGTGCAGTTCTAATGAGCACTCTTGTCCAACGCTATGGATCTTGTGTTGGTGCTTTTCGTCCCTGCCTCAGGCTAGTGTCCACGGTTGTAGATCCTGTTCTCTAGTGCTTCGTTCAGGCTGATATCCACGGCGTTTTACCGTCATTGGACTACCGAAGTCGGCGTGTTTTCGACCAGGTGAAGTACAGAAGAAAGCCACAAAGCGGAATAACCAGGAGGAATATCCGTCCTGATCTAAACATATGATGTTGACTTGTCTACTTCGTCAACTGGATGCTTCAGTAAGACGTCTAAATCGTAAATACCGAGAAAATGATTGTTATTTTTTTTTCTGTTTGCTTAAAAAAAAATAAGGATTTAGGTTAAACAAACTGTCATCTTTTTCGTGCTTCCATACACCGCTAACTTGGAGTCCTCACAAGGCTCACCAAACAGTAATATTAGCTTGGGTTGCTTATCACTCCTTCAAATCATTGACTCAAGTGCATATTTCCCCCTCCCCTGACATCTGACTGAAGTATCCTCATGTCGTTATCGTCCATTAGGAAATGTTTTTTTCCCCCCCTCTAATATACTTCGCAATTCTCACACAAACCAAAAGAAAACGTCAGCAAATACCCAGCTTATATCATGTGGGAAGAGTACAAAATGGCACTTACCTAAAGAACGATCAACAAGAAGTCGCAAGTTGTTCAGCTGTAGTTGTGATGGTTACCTATAATCCAGGTTTCCAATTTCTTTTACTGCATCGGGACTATCATTTTTGCGCTTGGAGAATTAATGAGTAAAGTTAACGTAGTTGCGCTCACCGTCTTTAGCAAAGATTGAGTCAGGAGTTTCCGTAATACGAGTAAGATCCGTTAAGTTTGGCAAATGACCTTAACGTATTGGCGTGACCTTAACGCAAGGGCGCAAATAGCCTTAACGTATATGATGAAGATGAAAACAGGGATAAATTTTGAATGGTGAAAGCCAATACCAATGTACAAATACATTACTCAATGAATTTTTTTATAGTGCAAAGAAATGTATTTATTGAACAAGCGCATGAGTCCGCTTCTGGATGCGACTGAATAATACATTTATAATTTAAAAAAAAAACCTTTGTCGATTACGTAAAACAATAAACCTTGGTCTATAGAACTTTCCGGAGTTTATCAATTAAATTAATCACTTGCTTTTACAAAATAATCATATGATTCAGCAAAATGCGTTTAGTATTTGATTGCACCTTTAGTTCCTAAATGACTCTATAGTTTACTCTAAAATGCATTTTACTAGAGGGTGTTGTTATTTTGCAAGAATTGAAAAGTTTAAAACTCTAATCACTAATATTTCTAAAACTGTAAAATATTTGAGTTTAAATAACTGAATTTTACAATAACAATTCCCGTTATTATGCTTATACGTGCGCAAGGAAAAAAAAAGTTTCAAAAAAATGTCATTGAAAGAGAAAAAAAACCAGTCTCAACAAATTTCTTTTACTTTACAAAATATTTTCTTTTGAATCATCCGGGATAACTAATTAGTTTTTGATGCTTCCCTTGAGATATATCACAGCTGTCCATATTTTTCACACATATTTCAAACTATTTTTTAAACATTTTTATCCGATAAAATTAAGGGAAAAAGTCTAAGAAAATGTTTTATTTGCATGTTACATAATTGTTTTATTATTTTTTTAATTGAAATCTAAGCCTGTTTTTATAAATTAATCCTAGTAATTGAAGCAATAGAATGTATAATTTTAATAAACATGCCTGAAATAGAACAATAACAAAAATCAGTTTTGTAAATAAATAAAAAATAAAATTCTTATAATTAATTATAATTAATTAATAAAAATAAAATTCTTATAATGTTAATAATCTTAAAAATAAAATTCTTATAATTAATTTTAAAACTGCGTTTTTTACTGAACTCGCTTTGGAGTATTTCCCTTTATTTATTTATATATTTATATTTTTTGAAAATATTTTTTCATTCAACAAAACGTTTGCAGTTGCACTTGCCTTCCTTAATAAATTATTTCTTAGAATATTGTTTGTACTATCGTTTCTACGTTAAGATGAGATTGAGTAAAAATGCTTTGAAAAAAATGAAACTTTTAAGATCGGCCCAAAATGTGCTTAACTTCACCAGCTATAGAAAATTCACCAGCCACATTTGGTGAACTGATACCAGCATGACTACACTATTCTGGAGCCAATAGCTGGAGTATACCATCAACATTGGCTGGCTCGTTGGGCCTGCACGCAAATGTAGGTTGATGAAAGTTTTGGCAAATTGCGCATGTTGTGTCCGCTGTACGTTGCAATACGCTGACACCGACAGATTCAGTGAAAGAGTACGCAATGAACTTCCAGACGTATCGGAGACAGTTGCAAGCGAAATTTTTCGTGATTCATATGTCTTTTAGTTGACCTATGTCTGTAGGCATCGGTGAAAGCCTATGTGCATAAGCAAACCATTAAAATAAGTTTTAAAAAAAAACACTTGTCCAAAAATCCTTAAAATGGACTAAGAGTACAGTCTTGTAGTTCTCGGTCGATGATTCTGCGGTCTGAAACCCATACGTTGAAAAACGAGAGATGTATTAGTTATGACGCGAGAAAATTTCGAAAGTTCAATAAAAACAACACTTGTCCATATAGTTCTTTTATTTTTCACTATTCTTGACAGCTGTGATTTAATGACAAATGTTCTTTGTACTGAGAATCTTCAATTTTAAGTTTATCATGACAATTCACCTTATTTTGTACTCAACGACTACCATGGTAGAAGACGGAATCGCAGTGGTTGATACTGAATCCTGACAATACAGCTGATTTTCGGTTCAACCAGAACGCTTTCATAGTAATAACTAACCGGTCATTTTTTTTTTGCAGCTTTTCCACTTTTAATACTTGGGAAGGAAGATCACAAAACTCCGGTAACGATGAAAAAGTTTCCTGCATTCATCAGACATCCTTCATCCATCACTTTCCAACAAAGTAAGCATTCATCAATCTCAAGTTTCTGCCAGATGTAAACCTTCACAAAGGCTACTTTGAAAACCTGGTCTTAGGTTTAGTATCAACCTTGACGTTTCATTGTATTCTCTACAACCCCAACTAAAGACAGCTTTTAAATGTAATAGTAGCAGAGACCCGAAACATTTCAATTGCTGTATGAAGGATATTCCCCAAAATGACTTCCTGGGTGTCTTCCATGCTTTTTAAACCCATTGACTGAAGTCTGTCTATGACCAGTAGCCCTATTTTGAAGATTTTTTATGTTTGTATGGAAATCTTCAACGCTTTTTTCTGAATTTTGTCTCATTACTTTTTACGTCCTCTCAAGATATCGGTGGGTAAACTCCCTAATTTGAGGCAGTTGTATTTATATTTATATCGGTATTAAATATGGGTAAATATCGGTTTTATATCGGCTTAAATATCGGTAATGAAATATCGGTAAAATCATGTCCCAAGTTATCTTCCATTAGTTAAAAGTCAGATTATAAGTACCCTTAGCCTGGGCAGTGTGTCTGGTAAATAAAGAGAAATTGTGGTCAGACCACGTATGATTAAAGTGAGGTACTTTTACCGCAACGGTTAAATTTCTCTTTACAGTAGTGCATGAAAGATACAAAATGAAAAAAAAAAAAACACATTTTTTAATTGGGTAATTAACAACAATGAGAAAATAGTTAATGTTTGAACTTTGAGTTTGCAATTCTGAAGAGTGGCTATACGTATGTAGATGCAAAAACATTAAAATTTTTAATGTAAAAGAAAAGAAAAACTTACAATTTCTCTGGAAAAAGAAGGTAATTTAAAATCAAAATTGCTTTGAATCTGTAAGATATGAAAATTATATATTTTAATATAAATATATATGATGGGAGAAGATAGTTAAGTTTCAAGACCCTTTTTAAAACAAAGTACAGCTTTTTTTGAGCAATTCATGAATGTGGAAACTTAAAATAATGATGTTTTACAATGAAAAGAAAGTAAGTTTGAATCATGAAATTGTGTAAATGTTCTTTTACCTTTAAAAAAATCATGTTTCTAAAATTAATTGTTAACTAAAAACATAATGTTAAATTTTGTTTATATCAAACTGTAAGAAATTCCATATAAAAGATGGAAGTAACTAAATCGTTCAAAACAAAAATAAAAATTTAACCGTTTGACTGCTATCCATCAAAATTCTCAATCACCCTCCAATAAAAGTATTCGAGCAAGAGAGAAATTTGCTATTTTAGATTTGCGAAAAATAATTGAGTTTTTGAAAAACGCACAACTTAATACAAATATGGAATGTCATATTTATGCATAGCCTAACTCATATTCTATGATAAATAATTGTTAATATACGAAATCAACGTGGGAAATTTCTCTCTTGCTCGAATGCTTCTTTTGGAGGAGCGCAAACATTTCCAAAAGCGCAATAGCGCTACATAGCAGTCAAACGGTTAAAAGATCACTAATTTGATTAAATAAATAAAAACTTTGCGTAAAAAACACATAAAATGATACTGCCATTTTATGTGTGTTTATTACACAAAGTTTTTTATTTATTTTATCTTTTAACACCAGTATTTAGCGTGTTTCATATGTAGTTTTGGTTATTAATTTGATTAGTTATCCTAATTGTAATATAACTATAAAAATATAGATGTTCAGCAACAAAATCCTATTCTCAAGCTAATCTCAAATTCACAAGATTGTTGATATTGTTCCACACAAATGTTTAAATTCAACACACTTATTTTTATTACATATCCTTTTTTTATCATAAAATTTACTGCAGATCTAAAAGTACGGCAAAAATTTATGTCACCTCATTTGAATATTACTTTCCTACTTTCCCTAAAAAAAAATATTTTTTATGTGCCTTTTAGTACTTTTTATCTTAAAAACCACATAAATCGTTATACCTTGATTCATTAAAAATACAAAGCTGTTGAGAACGCTTAGTAAAAAAATTACACTGCATAAAAAAGTTTTCTTTTCGATTAATTATTTTGTTTGTATCATATACTCGAAATTGTAGAAACTTGAAATGTTTCTCATGACCTTTCGTTGGATACTAAGATTAATTCCGCATTAAAGTAATTGGTTTCTTTATTTTTGTTTATGGGTTTCTGTTGTAAGATTGTATAAAACAGGGAGGAAAAATAAAAAAAAATTAAAAGGAATGCATGTGAAATGTGAGCAGCTGTGATCTTTCTCAGAACTGGTATGAATGTCAAATAATTAGTTTTAAATGGGAACTGATAAAACTGTGCTTTGGAATGAGCAATATGTTTGAATTTAGAAAGTAATTAACTGGAACAAAGTGAAAACACAAAACAAATCACAAAAAATCTAAATGCTTTTTTGAATTATTTATTCCCCTGAGGGCAATTTCATCCAAAGTAGGAGAGATTAAAACAGGAAAAAGTAAATAAAATCAACTAAAGTAACTTGTACCTCTAAAAAGAACACATACACACGCACACACACACACACACACACACGACACACACGCACCACACACACACACACCACACACACACACACACACACACACACCGGGTGTTCCAAAAATGACCGGTATATTTGAAAAATCGATAAAAACTAAACGGGCAGCGATAGAAATAAACCGTTTGTTGCAATATGGTTGGAACTACAGTAAATTTTCAGGCAGACAAACTCAAAATTAGTTACAATTTTCAACAACAGATGGCGCTGCAGGCGATTTGAAAGATATAGAAGTAAACGCAGTCTGTGAGTTCGCCATTCTGTAAGTCATCTTTCTGCTGTAAGCGTGTGCTGTTCGCAGATTGGAAGCCAAAAAAGGGTTTTTGGTTTTACAGAGGATTAAAAGTAATTCCTTTTTAACTGCCAAACATATTGTTGAAAACACTCCAACCCTTAACGTCCACTAAGATTTAAGAAATAGAAATTCCAGAAATAGCTTGTTGAGGACTATCCAGGGAATTCCTGATTGATCCATCAGCAGTTGCATGTTTTCAGCTAAATGTTGGTCATGGCTGTTTCGCGGTTCCTTATTTGGTATAGGTGTCCTGTCGAGACCAACCTGCTCCCTTTGCGACGATGGAATCATGGACAGGTACCACCTGGAACGGTATAAAGCAATTTGAGGTATCTCCGAAACGGAGCACTATTGGGCTGCCTGTCTGCGTATGGGGAGATGACATTTCTTTTTTGTTGTTTTTATAATGTCGTGTAATCTTGCCATTAGAAGAAAAAAAAGGTTACACCAGCTCAAGCGGGGCTTCTTGGTGAAATGTAGGATTCTTCATACCGATCCGTGTCTTTCGTTTCCACAAATATACTGCAAGATATTGCCAGAAGATAATTCATCGAGCGTAATTGACATTAGTTAAGTCAGGCGAGGACAGTATCCTACAAGAACTCAAAAGGGAGATAAAGCATCCTTAAATGAAAATTTGGTCTCGGGACTATATTTTGGCAGCAGAAAGGATAAAGCAAAAGTGCTTGAAAAAGGTAAAGACTGCAATGCACAAGACGAATCAGTAAAGACTTGTCAAGGAGCACATAATTAATGCATACCTTATGGCACTTCATTTTGGAAGAGCAAGTGATTTAGGGGAAGTGATATATAATTTCCTTAATTCAAGGAAACATTTCATTGATGAAATACAAGCAATCTGTACAGATGTTACTTCTATGAATATTGGCTACATAGGTGGTGTTATCCATTATTTAGAACCCAAATAAAACCAACCTTTCTAGAGGCTAGCTTGTATGCTTCACATTAGCGAGTTACTGCTTCAGCAACTTTTTGTTTTTTTCGAAGGGCAAAACAACAGGTCCAGCCTCCTTTGGAGATGCAATAGGGAGCAGTTGTTGGGATGATCCTCTCTGCCTGTAATACCAGCGTGTTACTTCTAAGCTCTGGAACATTCTATTGCCTCGGATCTTGGTACAGATTAGCAATATTTTCTGCATATGATGCAACCAGTTAAAAGCGATGCTTGCCCTCCAGATTTAGCAAAGCGTGAACCTGACCACTTGGTTTACTGCCGATGCCTACTACCGTTAATCGGCTATTACGATTCATCTTTGGAACTAGATATCCAACAAAATAATTCCTTTCACTTCTCGAGTACATCATGAAAGTGTACTGTGCATGCTGGTATTCTACGTTTGAAATCCGAGTCTTCCTTAGCAAAAATAATTTCACTAATCTGATGTTTAAATTCCGTCAACTTCATTTGACAACGAAGATACTCCAAATCCGCTACTAACTCAGCAATTAAGTTGTTCTTGCCATCAGCGTCTGGAAGCTCTCATATTCTTTTTTATTTTAAAGTTGTCTCATTGTGTAATGAGACATCGGGCAGATACTTACACCCATATTTTAACCGATCCTTATAAAATTATTGCTCTCTCACGGGAATCTTTTTACATTTTTTTGAAAATAAAAAAGACTGAGGACATTAAGTTAAATGTATCTTTGCATTGCTAGCTCCATAGACTTTTGAAATCGAAGGAACTCAGGCAAGAGCCATATTTATTCAAATGGTAAAAAATAACGAAATCAGGCAATCAATTTTTCTCTAGTTCACTACATTAGACAGAAATCTGTGCAAACCAAATCCGAAATATCAAACAAAACGCAATACCCTATTTCCCCACCGACGTACAACAAAATCTTCATATGGTGCATTAAATTTTATTGTAAGCTTTTATAAGCCATTAATTCGGTAGAAAACTAATTATAATCCCCGTGCTCTTCACGGTGAAAGGTGGCAGATTGTTCGACAACTTTTCCGATTCGCCATTGTTAAGGGATTAATGCGAAGAGCAAAACGGGAGAAAAATAAAACTGGAGAGCTTCACGTTTCAAATGCCTTTATAATCCCACGGGAAAAGTTTCAGTGCTCCCGTGTTCATTAATTTATCCGATTTTCTATTGTGGACTTGAAATTTCTGGGTTAAAATGAACCTTCTTTTTTTTTCCCGTATGTGTCACTGGATTAGTGTCACTGTTCGCCTGTTAAAGTAAGCGTATAAATGTCATGCTTTCTGTTGTAAGGATTTTAATGCTTTTATTTTTCTTTAATTATCTACCTGAACAATGTCAGTCTGTATTGTCTTTATCGTGTTAATGGAGAAATACGCAAAAATATTTTATTTCAGAGTAAATTAAAGTATTCTGTAATTCAAATTGCTCCTTAAGTAAATTAAATAAATGAAACAGGCAAAATGGAAACATCGAATCAGATACCTGCAAATATATCTGTGAGAAAATGGTTTTACTTGATAATATTTTCTCCTTTTACCAGGCGTTATTAATGCCTGTAGTGTTAAAAAATGCACTTTAATGTGTATAAATACTCATCTATGTCAATAGAATAATGCCGCAAACAGGTTGTTTACTATACAAGTTCTAAAAATTGTATACAGAAATTTCGAAATAGTAGTTACACTAGCTGCTAACAAGAGAGTGGCGCACGCAGATTTTCTTTAAGGGGAGAGGGCGTAATGGATGTTAATCCTATCGTTAAAAGTCGTAAACTTTATGCTGAAAAAAAGTTATGAAATTAATGTTAAAAAAAACTTCGACAAGGGGGGGTGGTGGTTAGAACCCACAACCACCTTCTTCCGTACGCCACTGCTAACAGATGGCGCCGCACGTCAAAATCAATGGATGATCATCATGTTTGAATATAAACTTATCAACAGCAAGCAGTGACAACACAATCTTTTCAAAATGTCTGCCGTTCGACATTCATAGGCGTGACAAATGGATAATGAAGTTTGTCATCACAGATCGTAATGTACCAACGGAAACGGATCCACATGTTACACAAATCAACGAATCCAAGCTCGTCCAGCGTACTGGGATGGTTCTGGTAGGCAGTATCTTTCAATATGTCCTAGAGAAAGTAGTCAGATTCTTTCTCACTACATTCAAGAATATGGGGGAGGGGTAATCCATTATGGAGGCCTAAGATTACAACGACATCTGATAGTGCTTTTTGTAACTACTACTTCGAAACTTCTGTATAAAATTTTTACAGCTTACATAAGAAATGTATCGTTTGCTTCATCTTTCTATTGATTTTTGTTTTCGAAATTTTTAAATTTGAAATCTGTGTTATTTTCTGGACATCTTGTATCTTGATTTATTGGAAACTGAAGTAAATAAATCTCGCCTTGCTCTATATGTTCCCTAATGTACTCAATCGGGCATTAAAAAAGCTTTCTCTACTAAAAGTTACTAAAAATTGAAGACAAAAAATCTGGAAACTGTTGGATTTTGGGAATTTTAATGACACCTACATTGTTATGAATATAAGTTCAACATTTCACCAAAAAATGGCTGAAATCAGATAGTTACAAGCAATGCCCTAAACGTTGAACCGTATTAAGGGTTTACATGGAAATGCCTTATAAAATTAAAATACTTGTTGAACCCATATTTTGGTTCAACTGTGAAAAACAGTTTTCCGACGAACTAACATGGCCACAGTTACCTCGCGTTAGGATGTGAGTGGCGATTACAAAGAAAAGAAAAGGCTGCCTCATGAATTCTCCGAAAAGAAAAATCTTTCAAAAATGAAAGAAAGAACCTTTGTTAAAAAATATAGGCTGTGTAAAGGAGATACCACATATGACGTCGAATAAACACGTTTGACAGCAATGACTATCTATCTTCATTTAAAAGAAAACAGAAACTGACTATAACTCATGACTCATCAATATTTTTGAGTTACTAATACTTTTCTAAAATCACGTGCAAAATACCAGAGCTCAATATTCTGTGTTTTACAAGAAACATTTTTACAAGAAACATTGAGATAAAATATTTCTATACATAATTTGTTTTCGGGTTAAAAAAAAAAAAAAAAAATGTGAGTTGTGGCTTAGTTGTCTACGCTCCATCGTGTGAACCAGTCACTGTGGGTTCCAGTACCGAGTAGAACTTTTCTCTTTCTTTTTCTCCTAGTAGTGTGTATTAATTTTGCAATATAATGGTGCATGAGGAAACACCACTAAAATCGTGAATCTTAGCACCATATTTTTTTTAAATACCGGTTGCAGCTAAATTGGCATCGAATCTTCCGTGAAGCGTTGAACTAAATTTTTAACAGTGTACGGCCTTCTTTATAACGTTTTAAACACATTTTTAAAATTTCAAGCTAATTGGTCTAACGGTTTGGATTTAACATAAAAACAAACAAACAAATTTTCACAATTGTATATTATGTGCACAAAGATATTATTATCAAAGAATAAACTACATTTAACAAAATTTCAAAATAATGAACATTTTGAAGTCATATTGCGGACTTATAATTTTAATATCTATGCCTATAACACTTCTGAGAATAAAACAGTTTTTATTAAAGTAAAATTTACTTGATTAAGAATGTGGTATTTGAAATGCTAAATACTTTTACCGTGTCTTTGGAATACATTTTTCACTTACTACTACTTTATTTCTGATTATAATTCATGAAACGCAAAGCGCAAATATATTAAATTGAGTTTTATTAATACAGAAATTTTAAATCTGCATGAAAAATACTATGACGACTTTTCGACTAACTGGAATTTGTGTTCTTGTTTCGTTTAATATCTGTATATCCATATGTATATTTCAATGAAACGAGAACACATACACCAGTTCTAAAAAAAAAGAGTCGTTATATATTAGTCTAATCAGTTTTTATTGCCAGCGGAAATGTATCAAAACATAAAAAATAAAAATGTTGATAATCTTATACATTCATTTTCTTAGTTGTTTACATGAGGGAATTCTTCATTGAAAAACTGAAATTGAAATAAGAACTTTTTTGGAAACATTCGGATTTTTGAGTTCAATGTTAATATAAAGAAAATATTCCGCTCTATTCAATTCAATATGCAAATTCCTTTCACAAGATTAGATAACATAAAAGCTCCGTTTGATCAAAGATTTCATGCTGGTAAATTAAAATGCTGAATTTTAGAGTTAGAATGTTTTACAAAATTGAAAAAAAAAAAATGTGTTGCTTCTTTTTATTCTGTTGAGCGCGTTGGATTTGCAAAAAAATATGTATAGCATTCAAATGTAAATTCTATAAAGAGTAGCTATATATAAGATATACAAATACGTTTCGTTGAAAGAATCGTACACCTTTTAAAACTTATTTTTTAGATTTTAGTTTTCTTTACGACTTAAAATAATTAAGTACACCAAATCTTTGTGTTTGCAGCTACAATTATTTGTGGTTATAAACAATATTTGATTATGGCATTAATGTTTATGTTTAGTATATGTTGATAATGAAATGTTATGAAAATTGAACAAGTAATGTATGAAATTGTATTGAAAATGTATTGAACAAAGTTACGCAAACTTTTGGAAGTTGTTAAAAATTAACTGTGCGTTATAATTTTCACAACGAAACATGCGCAAACGAAAAAAAAAGTTACAAGATTCTTCCAAACACTAATTACGGATGAAGAGTATGATGAAAGTTGTATAAAGAAAGTTATGTAACGATAACTATTTTTACAATCTTTATGGGATTTTGCTTTGAGAAACATTTAAGTGATAATTTATTAATTTGTTCTGACAAATTGAACAAACTTACGCCCCTCAATACAATTGCAGAAACGAGATTTGTTTCCCGCCTTACAAGCGAACAATCTTCTTATTTAGTTATTTTTTTATAGGAAGGCCTATACATATGCATGGTACTTGTAATATTTAGAAAAATATTTGGTGCAATAAAATTCGTTGAGCCTAGCAACAGTCCACTATTTCCGGTTTTAAGTTGTATGCTGAAATCTAACGTATTTCATTCTTTTTCTTTCCTTTAGGTATATACGAGGCCCTTGTAAATTTCTTTAATTTTGTATTTTGTCTTCTAAAATTTGTACAAACGCTGTAAAAGGGAAGGTCTACGAAGTAGTATCAGTAAACCGAGTAGATTTGCAGAATCGTGTTTTTATCTACAGCCCGGTACATTACGCCTGTAACGCTGAACAAAGTTCAAGAGGAATTTTAGTCACTTATCCGTCTACGTATTGTAGAACACTCTTGATGAGAAAAAAGAAACAGGATATTTACCTGTTACTATTTGTTTATGTCCATGTTGTTGGAGTTTATCTGCGAGAGAGCACTACTTATTATAACTTTATTGAAATTGCATATGTGTGTTTACTTATTATACAAAATACACACTTTTCTTTCAAAAGCAGTGATTAGGGTAACTAGTATACTGTTATTTTCACTTGAACATCATAAACATTGTTGTCTTAAATCGTACCTACTTTCAAAGGTCGTTATTCTTCTGATATATGGGGAGATATAGGGAGATATGCTCCCATCTTTAATTGTGTACTGCCTAAATGTGTAAAACACTGCACCAATAACTTGATTTTTGTGTTTTCAATGTTTATGTATGGCCAAGATTTCTCTAAATAGTATAGATGAATGTAGAGACTTGTAGTGTGTATAAAAATTTAGAGTGTGCATTTTCTCTCTTTCTTTTTCTAAGCACCAGAATACTATTTCTTTCACTCCTGGTTCGTATGCCGACATATTTTGGTAGACCGATTTTTGTGGACATTTTTCAATGGGGTTTGTGCGATAGCGCGGGGCTGGGAGGGAGAATAAAATGATGAAAATCTCCATGGTTTGCTATTTATGAAGATTTATCGCCAAGTTTGACACCAAAAAATAAGTCCCCGAAATTTAACTTGGCTTGACGATTTATTCCATTGTTGGCGAGAAACTGCCAAACGCTACAATTTATTACAAAGGAGAAGTATAGTTTTAATATGCCTGACAAAGACTCTAAAATAATTTCAGTAGGCGGCTTTAATACAGATTTCAATTCCAAAGAAGTGTTTTAAGGAACAAGAAACACAAACATAGCACACTATGAATAACGATACACTTTCTAACTTAATGGAAAATGGAAGGAAAATATAAACGACGCATTGGTTATGTTGCGCTTTTAATATCCAGCATTTTCGTGCTTATTTAAATTTAAGTTTCTTTTTTTTCTCCGCTTTAAACTTCATAGATATGATAGCTTCACCTGCATCTAATGATGACCATTTTTGTTAGTTTAAATATGAATGTTGGACTAACAGTTGCGAAAATAAATGTCGCTAAACTATTTAAGCTGTAAAATAGAGAAACTGCACTGGTGAACATTACATCGGGAGCCGAAATATTTAATACGAAATCTATTTTTACTTATTTCTTCGTTTTCATCCCCTTTCCAAACTAACTTTATGATCATTTGTCGCGATTACCAATGCTAAAAATATTTGTTTCTTGATTTAAAATATATTGGAGAGTTTAGAATGCATATTATTTTGCAATAACTATAACAAACTTACATTGAAAATCTCTCGAGAAAAAGCAAAAAATATTTAAAATGCATCTAATTTTATTTATTTATTTTCTTTAATGCAGCCCAATACTATTGGAGTATAAAACTTCATTTTTTTCTTGATTTGTTTGAATTCCTCTGAGAGTTTTAGAAGAGACAAAACCGAAAGAGCTACTTGTACTTAATATTTATAATTTTTTCTGAAATTGTTATCTATAAAAATGACTTTGTCCCTAATAATATAAAATAAATTAATTCATATTAAGTGAAATGGCATTTAATAAATAATGTAGATATCTCTAAATAATATTTATCCTGTGAGATTTACTTTGTTATAGTAGTAGTTAAAATTTATTGAATTCTTAACTAGTTCTTTTGCGTAGTAACAAACATTTATTTTGATTGTTTAGAAGTTCTGCAATTCAAACATGAATCCAAAGCAGAATGGCATAAATAAGTGAGATTAAATTAGTTTATGAAATGAAACTCACAAATTTAAATATGAGACGAAAATTTTAATAATTTTTGAAAACCAATTTTAAATACTCAGTGTCACATACAAAACTATCAAGGATGATTTACTAATGCATGGAAAAAATAAATGTAAAAGCTCGAACACAAAATGTTGTTACCAAACTGTAATGTTGTTTTCCCACATCAATTTGTGTTGCCGGAAAGTGAGCTGTAAAGGAATGTTGCAAATGAGATAAATATGAGACCAGTTGAAAAACTTGACCACAAATTTAGCGAATTTAGCGACAAAAAGAAAGTTATGGAAACTAGTGGTATTTTGATCTGTCTCAGTTAGGAAAGAGGTTACTGGAAAATCCAGAAAAATGGCGTCTTATCCTTTGTGACGTCACGTCCGCTAGGAAATCTATAAACAAAGGAGACATTATCACTGTCCAGTTAGTGTGTGATTGACTGCGAAGCGATACGCTGGCATTGCGCTTTTATTAGTGTTATTGCAGTGTTAGTAAATGATTTGCGATGGACTGTCTTACTACATTCTGTATTTCTGAGATATTAGAGCTTCTATTCGTCAAATAAAGTGCTCTATTCGTTTTTTTGGACTTTTTGGACTATTTTATTGTTTACACCTGCCAAATTTCGTATAAATATCAAAGATAGCTAAAAATAGTAATATAATCTTTAATATAGTTATTCCATTTGTATTATTTGATAAATCATGAGTCAAACATTACGCTAGTGACGTAAGTATTAGATGTACTGGAAAGTAATGTTCATTCTTTGTAGATATTTGGCCTAGCTTAACTACTAGAACTAATAATACACAATTTTGCATGTATGTGAGTTTTTTAGGGTAGCAACTAGATTTATGAACATGTTTCATAATCCGTAACCTATGGGGCGAGTATAGGGGGGAAAAAACGTTCATTTTAACATATCCTGCGCGATCTCAAAGAAGAATAAAGTTATCCGTAAAATTCTTTATGTAAAAAACCCTCACACTGCCTAAAAATCGAATGCAGACCATTACGAATATAATCTGCCAAAGAGGGTGGACGTGAAAAAAAGAGGGAGTATGACCATTTTTCGTGAAAGGAAAATATAATATTTATGAAATTCTTGCTTTAAAATTTAGCAGATATACGTCCTATGCATGGCACAGCTTGTTTTTAATTCAATTCTTATAGAAAAATTGTTTGTTTGACTTTTATGTAAAAAAAAGTAGATTCTTTAACCCTTTGAGGCGCAACCCTTTCCCAATGCTGAAAAAAGGGCAGCCGTTGCCATCGCTCGACTTAACTACGAGCAAGATGGCGGACGATCGAAACGTTTATCGCGTGCCACAGATCTAGAGACCCTTTTTTGACGACAGCTGGCTGTGCTGCACAGCTAGGTGCGTCAAAAAAGGGTTTATAGATCTGTGGCACGTGATGAACGTTTCGATCGTCCGCCATCTTGCTGGTAGTTAAGTCGAGCGATGGCAACGGCAGCCCTTTTTTCAGCATTGGGCAATCTATCCAGCTGTTCTCGCATTCTTCCATTTTTCAGCAGATGTAAGTGCTGTTAAAAATAATCGTGACAATTTTTTTACGGGAAATGACGTGCTTAAAAAGTAAAGGATTCTCGTGGAGCTATGTCACCCGCAACTATTTTGATAGAAATCAAATCTATTCTTCGTGACTGGCAACAGTCAAAACGTCAGAGTTTTGCGTTCCTAGAGCGGGAACACTGCGCGTTAAAGGGTTAAAGGTACACCTAATATACGGCTTGAATGATGAATAGACTTTTGCTCTTGCAAAAGATAACCGAACTTCGATGAATAAGAATTGTCTTTGAAGCTACTTTACTTTACATTTTTCAAAATACATGTTTCTAAGAAATTCCATTGCTCGTTTCAGTTTTCTCTTTAATCCTTCAGCTGTCAAATGCCTTCATCTGTAAAATTACTTCAGAAAATCCCGAGTTAAATGTCATAGAATAATTAAAAATACAAAAAGATACTTTTACCACGAGAATCCTTAACAAACAGCACTCAATTTCCTTTCAATTATATGACGGAGGAGACAATTTTAGTTAATACGTTCTTACAATAATGAAATAAAAATTAGTAAATTCAATGGAATACAAAATGAGAAACTTTGATGTTTCAGTTTCAGAACGGGTATCAGCTATGAAACACCTATCATTTCTAATTTAATGTGCTTAGATTTCCAAGAAATGTAAACGGTAAAATAAAAGAAGTGAAATCACTGTAAAAATGCTAAGACTTCCACGAAAACCTGATAGGCAAAACGTAATGAAGCTTTGAAATTTGAAATTCAATAGGGTTTCGTAGAATTAAAACATACATATTAAGAAAGGAAAAAAAAAATATCAATGGTTAAGATCGTGGAATTTAAAATTGAAAAAATAAATTGTTTCGTATGCGTTGTCATATTTTTCTGCAATCGAAGATATTCATAGTATTTTATGTATTTATCATCGGTCATACCAATGCAATTGCAGAAATTAATGATGAAAATACTTTTAAATGAAAATGTTGGAATTTTCAGAAATATTCATGCAATTTTTTAAAATAAAAGTGTCGTTTGATAAGTTATTCCAAAGTTCATAAGAATGATATAATTAAAAAAAGTACATAATAATTTTGATTTAATAATTTATTTGCCTATTGTAATTTTGCTTTTAACCCCTTAACACTCATATTATTTTCTAGAAAACGGTGATAAAAGTACATATTATTTTATTTAAAAAAATATTGTATAAAAATAAGTGTACACGCTTAAAAAAAAGAAGGACTAGAAATCGAGACAAACCTGTCACAGTTTCATATCCTCCAGAGTCATCATCGCTTCTCAGAAGTGAAATTAGCATTTTTGTGTGTGTATTTACAAATATATGCATTCATTTTGAGGTTTTGGACATTTTGATAAAAAAAAGTCCATGCATAAGAATTGAATTGCTCTAATCTTCAGGCGTATAACTTTTGAACTCTTTACCCCAGAAATGTTACGGGGGCGAAACGGAAGGGGGCTAATGATATTGATTTTACTTACCATTATTATTAGTCTTCAAAATTCATTTTCCATGAAATTTCTGATAAATTTTTTCGCTTCATCAATGCAAATGTAACTTAAATAATACTCTTCTTTCGATTTTTGTGTGCGTCCAAAATGTCTTTAAAATATGAACGAACTGGTAATTACCTAAACTCCACTGTCTGGAAGCTGAAGCATTGTACACACATCTGCTAAAAGCCTTTAATATAAATTCAGCGTTTCTCAACCTGTGGGGCGCGTCCCCAAGGGGGACGAAGAGCGTTTGTAGGGGGGGGGCGAGAAAAACCGAAGAGCAAGTAGTGATACATGATTTTAAAAAAATCATCTTATTTATTCTCCTTTTTTACTCAAAAATATATCCATTTTCGCTTAAAATGTTCATTCAAACTTCACTGATAACATTATTTTGTAGAAAATTCGACTAAATGTTCGTTGTGGAAGATTAAAAAACTGAATGTATGCTGAAAAATGCGAAAGGGGGGCGCCACCGTAAGTTAGCCTTTGTTTGGGGGGGGGGGGCGTGACGTTAAAAGGTTGAGAACCGGTGCATTAACTGAAATTAAGTTATGTAAAAATAAAATCAAATGAGGTAATTATGACCAGCGGGATTTCTTAGAGTGCCTATAAGTAATAAGCTGCATGCACGATTTTTTTTTCAAAATTTTATAATGTAATTTTATTACAGATGCCTTTCACAATTTCAAGTTACTTGGGTCAAAATTGAAAGATTATTAGAAGTCTATTCCCATTAAGAATAATAGCCAAACCCAGTTATGACGAAGTCGAAGGGTAGCAAAAATCTTTTCGTATTAGCCAAAATTTGTGTTAATCGATAAAACAGCAGAAGGCGAAACGAAATTGCAAAACAGTCTTGAAGAACCAGCTTGAAAGGCATTTCACGTTAAGTATTTTAAGTCCATGGGCATAATTATCCCAGTGTTTTTTTTTATTTGTTTTTTTGTTTTTTGTTTTATTGGGGGTAGTTACCATGTAAAAAAACATAATAAAAATGTTATTCTGACCTCAAAAAAGCACATGCTTATGCCTTATACCATTTAAAAAATTGGGGGAAATAATTCATGGCTTGTATATAGAGGCAAAAGTACATTCCAAGACATTAAAATTATCCCTAATAAGTTTTGGTAATAAAAGTAAATGAGGCAGATCTCAAACAAAATTTGTACACGTAAGTATTAAGAGAAATTAAGTGGTCATAATTAACCCATCCCCCCCCACCCCAGTTTTGTGATATCGTTGGTGTGAATATGACCACCTTCAAAATTTTTAAGCAGATATTCCTAGAGACAACATTTTTACTAATTGTTTTTAAATGCTAAAGTTTTCTAACTAATTAAAATTAAAATTTTATTAGATGCTCTCTCTTCTAAAGTTTTTCTCTAGTTAATTAAAATAATATTTTTTTCTTTAATTCAAGAGTCAAAAATTGAAATTTGCAAAAAGTGGTCATAATTACCCCTCCTGACAACACTTCACTAATCATGTCAATGAAATTTCATGAAATATTCATAACAAACATCAGCATACTTTTAGTTAAATCAATGTTAGTTCAAAAATTTTCGAAAGTAAGTAAGCCAGTATTTTTAAAAAATGTAATTGAATGTTGAAAGATTTTTATATTACATACCATTTGCAGTTTAAAATTGACAATGCCAATTCATCAATAAAAAGTATATTTACTTATTTAGATATTTATCATTTAATATATACAAATAGTGGATAATAATTTATAGAATAAAATTAATTTATTCATATTGAAATTCCATCAGAAACATTTTCAAAATGTATTTAGTGAAAAAAAAAATGTGGAGGTGATTTAGTACTCATAAAAATCAACTCTTTGTACCAGAATTATACACTTTCTACTCATGCTTTGTTTTGCCAGATGTAATAATGTCATGTATTTGAGAGACAAGTTTAAAAATGAATTGGAATTACTTATTTCGAAATGTGTTTCCTTTTTTTTTCAATTCTTTATCCAAGTTTTTGAAATGTTTGAGCTTATTGGAAAACATCAGAAACAAAATGAGAATACATGAAGCAATGCATTTCAAAAAGTATACACTGCCCGACTTTGAAAATGCAACATCCATAAGGAATGGCCAAAACGTGTTGCAACTCGGCAAGCAGAAAGAGGCAGCAGTGAACAATAAGTGAACTTTATTTCAAAATGAGATGCATAATACAGAGGGAGAGCAGCGTCGTCTTAGTAGGTTCTCGGACCACCGTGGACGGCGATATACGAAGCAACACGCCTACGGATGGTGTCCTGAGGAATGTTTCTCCATTCCCTGTCAACCATTTGCCACAGTTCGTCTTCTGAACGGGCTAGTGGCAGGGTCTGTAAATGGCGTCCAATCACATCCCAAATGTGTTCGATTGGCGATAGATCAGGAGAGTACTGTGGCCAGGGAAGCGTCTGTACACCTTGCAGAACGCGTTGGCTAATGCGAGACGTGTGCGGTCGAGTATTATCCTGCTGATACAGGGCGTTTGGGGACCGTTTGAAGGTAGGGGAGTCTCAATGGCCGCAGCACATCATCCACATATCGTTGAGACGTCATAGTGCCCCGAATTCGAACTAGAGGTTGTGATGAAGATCACATATCTAATTTAATAATCATTTACTT
Organism: Cheiracanthium punctorium; assembly: GCA_038373885.1. NCBI lineage: Eukaryota > Metazoa > Arthropoda > Arachnida > Araneae > Cheiracanthiidae > Cheiracanthium > Cheiracanthium punctorium. The sequence continues at coordinate 1,748,617 of JAWZYV010010736.1, read as the reverse complement.
TGGCTTTCTTTAATGTAATCTATCCAAATTCAAGAATTCTAAATCACTTCTGTTTTTCATTTTTCTGCCATTTCGTCTTTTAAATCTGTATATTTACTTTTCCCTGTATGCACTATTCTTTTTGTTCTTAATTGTTTCGTCTCTCCAGACCGGTGTGCTAAAAATAGATTATATTGCGTCCGTTTGCAAAATCAACGGCCTTTTTGAGTTTCCTCTTGGCATCCTGCTGGCGTAAGTTATTTAGTTGTTCCCCTGCGACGACTTTAAAATTATTTGCTCGCGATTACGTCATTGTAATTTTATTGGATTAACTGTTAGGATTGCTCTGGAATTGGCGTTATTGACATCAGCCAAGTGTTTGTTCTCGCCAATGTGTAATTCTGTGCTGGCGTAATTTTTAAATCATTCCACCTTAATTTCACTGTCCATATAGGACGTACTTTTATTTTCGCTGAGCCACCACCGCCCGTTATAATAATGTTTCAATAGTATATTTTAAATAAATTGTTTTCAGCATTCAATGTATTTTTTCTTTACTGTAACTAAGTGCATATCGAACCTGGATTTTCATTTCACAACGCAATTCTATAGTTTAGAATATCCCAACCAAATAACCTTCTTTACAGAGGTGACCTGGAGTCATACGCAATTGGGGCGGATTGGACCTGTTTCCACGTCGACGCCATATTCGTACGCGGCGACTATAGGAACAGAAATGTGACTCATCTGAGAACACGACCCTGTGCCATTCTGTCGTCCACGACGCTCTAGCCTGGCACCATTGCAGTCGTTGGCGTCTATGTTGTGGAGCCAATGGCAATCTTCTTAACGGACGCCATGAGTGCAGGCCACTAGCAGGCAATCGACGGGAAATGGTTCTGGTCGACATAGGAACATCCAAGGTGTCTTGAACATGTCGCAGAATGGAGGTTGAAGTAGCTTGCGGGGCCGCCACCGGATGCGTTGATCCACGCGTTCTGACGTCACTCTGGCTGCACCGGCACCCCTTAAACGTGCACACATTTCCTTGTTCCAGCCATCTTCGCAACAGCCGGTGTACAGTGGACACATCCTGGTGTGTGTCTGCCAAGATTGGCCCAATGGACCAACCTGCCCTTCTCAGTCCGATCACCATGTCCCTCGTAAAATCGTCGGTCTACTGGAACTGCCTCCGTTGACGGCCGCCTGGCATCCTGTGGTTACACGTGTCCTCTGAAACAAGAATAAAATTTCTACAACGAAGTCTCGCAGCAATATTTTCACAAAAAATGTCCGTTCTACCCGTTCCTTCCTGTATATTTTTTTCTACGTGCACTGACGAGCTGCCAATTTTACATCATTAGCATAATTTGGCAAGGTGCATTTAACCTGAAATTTGCATAATTTTCTGACTACGTCTTCTTAATTTAGCATTTTCAATGTAACGCAGTGTATATGCATTAGTAATTTCTAATTTTACCCTTCAAATTTTATACATTTTACACACTCGAATATGAAAGAGATTCTTTGATTAAGAAATGCATCCAGCCTTGGTTTTGATACACTTGATCTGGAGGCGTTCTATTTTTCAGCATGAACAGCTATACGTTTTCGCTAATCCGGAAAATCTACATTTATTGCTTCCAGTAAATCTTCGAAACTCTCATCTTTAAACTTATCCAAATGCAATTTCGGCATTCATATGCAAATTAAAAGCAAAGACTGTTCGGAATAACTTACGAAACGTTATTGTAAATAAGCAAGTCAAGCTGCTGGAAAGAAATTTTCGTGTATCTGTGTTTTGTTGTTTTTTTCTTGGGTTTGCGGACTCCGTGTTTTTCAGAAAATATAAATTTCTGTACTGAAGTAAATACATTGATATTTAAATAAGTCTCCGGAACTGCGTGGTGTTTTCGGGTTGGCAGTCAAATGTAAATCTTTCTGTGAACAGTGTAAACTGTTTATACAAAAACGTTGTGCACGCTATTATGCTTTTTTTTCGTTAATTCTGTTAAAAAATGACAATAAATAAATAAAATATATCAAAACCTCAGACGATTTAGTTATATATTTACGAAAAATTCCGTGAATCTTAAAATACCTTAAAATATTTTTATTGTATGAACTAAAACTCGATAGATATTTTTCTGTGGAATAGTTTACAGTGTTTGTAAATGAAAGCGTGCAAAACCCTACTTCAGGAATTGGAATATTTTGATGATTTTTATGCAGTTAAAAACTATTTACCAATAAAATAAATAAATGCGAATGAAAGCTTAAAGAAAACACGAATTTCTATTAAAAATATTTTTGAAATACACACCAGTTTCTGTCCTATCTGAGGCAACGCCTCCTAGATATAGCTTTTTACCATGACAAATTAGATCCAATTTTTTACGATGACAAATTAGATAATATAATAAGGAAATAGATCATAATGAATAATTTTGTATGAGAGAGGTATTTTAATTTTAATGTTTAACTTAAGATATTTTCTAATATTTGTCAAATTCGTTATCTTATGAACCATATCAATGTGCTTTGACAATATGTTATAACAATATAACAATGCGTTATAACAGTATCTATGTGTCATCCATTTGTCATTTGCAGATGGATTAAATTGTGAAAAAATGTAAAGAATTTTCGAAAAAAAAAGATTATATTTCTTGTAAATTAACTTCACATCTAGTATAGTAAAACATCGATTATTCTAGGTGGTCAAGACCAAGCAAGCATACCTCGGATAACTGAAAACTTGGATAACACACATCTGCACTATATTATGTATTTTTTAAAATTAAATTACGTATGCATTCAATAATACATACTTTATCACCCGGTAAATTTGTTATTAAATATTACTAAACGCAGCAATTAAGTATCAGATTAGTTTAAATAATTGCTAATTATCGTTTGTTTTTAATTTCTACCACATCAATGATGGTGCTGCCTGGGCTAAAGCGACCAGCTCGTTTTTAAATACCTCTTATAACACGGCGCATCAGATAAGCGGGATTTCCTATAACCGTAAATAGAAACTAGTTAATCCCTACTTCTTTCCTATAGCTGACGTCAGTTGCTACAGTGCGCTTATATAACTTATGTAACTGCATGCATAACGCATATGCAGGCGTTCTACTATGGTTCGGGTGCGTGAGAGAGAACATGCGAACACATAATTACAATGAATCAAAATCTATTCAGAATCTTCAAATGACGCTGCAGCCATTATGATAGCTCATGTAAATTGCATTCGGTGCGCGTACTGAGCGTTTAGTATATTAAGTTGCAAGCCTGCATATGTAGGCAGCTCCAGGTATTAATGGATCAAAGGAGTTCTGTTAACTTGCCACGGCTCTCAGTGAGATGCTTTATATGTGACCCAAGGCAGCATGCTTCTGCGTATGGCAGTAATTAGATTACGTGTGTATTAACATATTAATCTGGAATTCTCCATTGTCAATTTCCGTTTGCGATAAGACAGTAAGATCTTTGTATTCTTAGTATACGTAAAGATTACACCATTAGAATCATTTTCAATTGATTTGGGACGCAGCCTTCCAAGTTCTTTGAAATATGTTATATGGAGTTCATATAGTTTTGAAATTATGAAACATCAACTATATTTCATAATAAATATATTTTAAATGTTTTTCCAGAAAGCAATATATTTTAAGTAAAATTTGGCCTTGTCTTTTATTAATTTGAAAATCCAAAAAAGAACAGTTCTTATAAAATAAATGTATTATTGTTTAATGAAATATGAAGTTGATAAAGTTTTGAAATTATGAAACATAAACTATATTCCATAATAAATATATTTTAAATTTCTTTTCATAAAGCAATACTTTTTAAGTAAAATTTGGCCTTGCCTTTTATTCATTTGAAAATCCAAAAAAGACCAGTACTTCTAAAATAAATGCATTATTGTTTAATGAAATATATAAAAATAGTCTGCAATAAAGTACTAATTGCATTTTAGTCAATAAAATGCCCACAAAATCGTATAAACAAGAAATTTATATTTTAAAATTATTTTTAAACTATTGGAAACTCGGGAAAATCATCGAAACACATTATGGTACGTTAAAAATACATACAGTATATATAAATTTTAGGAAGTTCTATTTTAACAGCTGCCTGCAATTTAGCGTTTATTTCAAAGAGAAACCATTTATTTTGTGATATAATATATACATATAAAGAACTTTTTTCCTGGGAAAAAAATTCTTCAAAGTTAAATCAACTGAGAATTTCATGCAAATTCTTCGTTTTCTATTTAACTTGGCGTCACACTTGTTTACACTTATTTGCTCTTTCTTCAATGCACTAACAAAAGGGCTTTCTTAAAGTGTAGGCGCAAGAGAAAAAATGAATATTTATTGCTTACAAATACGACTGGATCACAAATGAGAGTACACATCAGGAGCTCGCAAAAAAAAAAATGCCAAAAGAACGATAACCAAATTCCGACCATTTTGTTCACATGCAAATCCAAATTCTTCCAGTAACAATAGACTGCGACCTCAGGAAAAAACCACCTACGTCGGCTCCGAAAGAAATCCATGTGTTCCCATACGCTAAATTGAAAAAAAGAGAATATATATCTCCAGAAAAAGGCCATAAAGTGTTACTGCATGCGCCGAGATGCATTGCAAACAGATGACATTAGTATAAAAGAAGAGTTAATATTAAAAATATATGTGCCTCTCGAGTTTTTTTTCGCATAAAAACCTCTTTCTGAAGATTGACTCTGGGTGGTCTACATAAACAGGATGATGGGAGAGGGATTTGTTACGCTTACAATCAATCGGCACAGGCGCTTTCCAGATAAGATTTATTTTGTAAACTGTTTGTTTCCTACAAAAGCAAATATATTCGGTGATGGACGAGACCGTGAGGAATTCAGCTTTAAATTTACGTAGTTTCGAGATATTTAGGAAGAGGGAGAGCTTTAGTTTACACTGTATGCTGATTTGTATTCTGTATGCGTGTTTTATTCAAAATGGAGGGGGCACATAGTTCTACGTATCTGCGATTTGTGTGTGAATCTTGAATTATATTATATAATAGAAAATTATTTATATACAGAGTGAATCTAAACTCTTGGGCAAAACTTTAAGGGGTGATAGGGCACACAATGAGGAATCGTAATCACATAGCAATCTGAGGTGAAAAGAATTTTTAACTTACCCGGTAATAATCACTTTTGGAAAAGCATTGAAGTGTCCGTCTAATTTCTTAACCAAGTTTCATAAGCAATAGGCTCGTCTCCGAAAATTTCATCCATGAAATAAAATAAACTTTTAAATTATCCATTTTAGTCTTCTGTTTTCGGAGAAAGAAAACATTAGTTTCTGACGAACAATGGTCGACCATTGCACTGTTGTTTCAGCACTTTTTCCGAAGTGATTATTAATAGCTATATGAAGACCACGTTGCCGACCTCACATTGCTATGTGATTCTGATTCCTTATTATGTGCCCTATTATCCCTTAAAGTTTTGCCCAAGAGTTTAGATTCCCCCTGTATATCTTTTTTAATAAAAAAAATTATTATAAACCAGATGGGTAAAAAAGGGTTAAAAATGATAATTTTTAAAGTGTAAGAAATAATGATTCAACTCTCAAAATATATTAAGTTATTTTTCATTGCATGTATCAGGAAATCCTGTTGCACATATTCTCATGCTTTGCAACAAACATGTTTAGGAGTAATATATCCAGAATAAATATTGATGCTATGTTTTTATAGGGTTCGAATTTATTGGTATGATTAATATTAATTTAATAAATGTTATAAATAAAAATGAAATTCTGTTTGTTTGTTTGTGGATTTGATTCGTATACAAATCCACAAAAATGGACCTATCGGCCTGAAATTTAGCACAGATATGTAAAATAATATAGAATAAATTAGTCCACTTTAAAACTTTCAAAGTCCACCCGTTCCCGGAATTTAAGAGATTTTTTATGCTCTCCACGCAAAAAAGCTTTCCGTAATTGTTACCCCTGTAGTGAAAAAAGCGTGAAATAAGGATCGTGGTTGCCATGTGTGGCGATTTTGCCGAATAAAATGTTTTAAATTCTCAAAGTAAAAATAAAAGAATAATAATGATTTTTTTTTTTGTTAGTTTATATTCGTAAGGTTATTTATTTTTTTTTTAATTATAATATCGTGTGCATGGAAAATCAGAGCAGGAATGAAATGTTCTATACGCAAAACCATAAGAATTGAAGATTTCCGAGGCTAATGTGTAAAATTTTTTAGTTTGGCGAAAAATAAAGTGGCTGAAATATCGATTTTGAGTAAGTGAGATCTAGCGGTTTGCACGGTTTTCGGCTTGGCGCAATTTATTGAGAGCTTAAGGAAATAGATTTTTGAAAACAAGTGCAAAGGTTTTATTAGAATACAGCGTTAAATTTTAATGATCCGTGACAAAATAATGCAGTTATTAAGGGATTTCAAGCGATCTAACTTCAGAATTCTCGCCAATTGAGTACATTGATTTAAGTTGGGGGAATTCCGCCAAATTTCAGAAAATTGAAATCTTCTCATTTAGTACATCGGAGTAACGATGCATAAAACACATTATAGTTGATAATTTAAAAAAAATCGGCTGTATTAAGGGATTCCATTTTCAAATAAATGCGTGCTTTACTCTTTGGCGGTCGAACCATTTCCCATATTGATTGCTGCTAAGTCAATGCTTCGAATGATTCCCTGAAAAAACTCTTGCAAAATGGCGTATGTTGGCACTTTGGTGAGGCTTAGATTTGAAACTGGATTTTATTTGAGACTGGTATATATAATAACACTGGTTATAGATAAAAATGAATGTTGGTATGTGTTTATGATGTTGAAAAACTCCAGCACCGTTGAGCAACGTTGCACCATGAAATTTGGTTCACCTAAGTCTTTTATGATGGAGAAGGTTTTTATGCTATCCGTTTTCCTTAACTTGCCACTTGGTGCCGCAGCACAACGTCGAATTCTATTGCGTTTAGCCGTTTGCTATGCGAATATCGTGCAACCGATTTCGATGAAATTTGGTACACGCGAATATTAGAACACGGAGAATATTTTTCACTATCCATTTTGCAGTAACTTGCCGCTAAATGGCTCTGCAACGCATCAACTTCTATACAGTTCGACCGATCGGCATAACATTTTTTATACTTACACATTTGAGCGCGAAGAATATATTCTAACTGCGTTCCTTTTGATGTTACTCACAACTAGATGAAACTGCAATGCATTATTATTTTAACTGGCCACTAGATGACGCTGCAGCAGGCCAAATTCTTGACCATTCAAACGGTCGCTTTGAAAATCAGTATACATAGCTATTTGAACAATGAGAATATTTTGGCGTTATCCATTTTGCTATAACTCGCCACTTGACGGCACTGTAGCAAATCATTACTTTAATTAACCACTAGATCGCGCTGCAGTGTATCACTTCTTGATTGTGCAACTGATCGCTATGAAAATAGGTATACATAGATATTTGAACACGGGGAAGAGTTTTGCGTTAGATGTCGCGTCAACACATGAACTTCAGGGCTGTCCAGCCGATCGTCCTGAAATTTCGTATTCATCGATATCTGAATGCGAAGAATATTTTCGTCATATCCGTTTTGCTAAAACTCGCCACTAGATTGCGCTACGCCGCATGGCCTTCTGCACCATACAAACGATTGCCTTGAAATTCGGTATGCATGGTTATTGAACACTATATAATGCGATATCCATTTTGCTATATCTCTTTATTACAATAAATAGTAATCACCACAAATCGTAATATCAAAAAGTCCTTTCATTCCCGTGCGAAGAACGGGTACTTCAGCTAGTATTCATATAAAAAATAAACTCTGAACGCTTCATTTTTTATATGCATATTTATAACATATGGTTTTTCTTTACTATGAAGAAACGACAAACGTTGTTTTAAGTCTTGTTATGGATGTTTCAGTTATACATATGTGTTTTTGATATTTATTTAGGGCAAGTGTATTCATAGACAATGTAGGTCTGAAGGTTTCGAGTTTTTACAAAGAAAACTGACTTTTACAAGCATTTTGTATTACACAATACAATTAAGTGAGGAAATAATATTATATTTTGACATACAATAAAATTTTTAAGAAAATTTAGTTAATAAAAATAAAATTGCTGATAATAAGAAGGAAAGATTTATAAATTCGTTAAAATATTACTTAATTTTTTACATCTGAATAAGCAATGTAATTAATTTGATTTTCTGAATAAAAACAGGTAGATTCAGAATTCGTTAAGCTAAAATATTCATTACTGATTACAATTTTTTATTTATTTCTACCGATGACAATCCACTGAATGCACAATTTTTGAAAAATCAAATATTTTGACAAGTCGATTACGTATAATCACTGAATGATTTTTCAAAAGCGTTTCTAGGAATTTAAAACGTGAACTTCATTTCACAAATTAGGGAAGGGAAATAAGTAATGCTTCAAATGATTTCTGATAATTCCATCATTGCTGATGTCGAATTTGCTAAATCATCTGTGCAATCTAAATTACCCCATTTAGAGTTTTATGTACATGGGGAAAAAAAAAAGGGGACGGAATCGGGCTTTATGCTATATCTTGATTATATTTCATAAAAGCTAGCATTAAAGATAACAAAAAGATTTTCGGAAGGGGAAAATATTGCACGACAGAGTTAAGAAAAATACATTGTTAAGAAAAGAAATGTTAGCTGACGGTCTGAAATTAAAAGCCCATTTAAATGATATTTTGAAATTTGAGGAAATAATTTGAATACAATAAAACTACGTTTTCGTATTCCTCTTTTTTAGTCGAAAGGAGTATTATTTGTCTTGAAAAAAAAAAGAATATAAATTTGAGATGATTTGAAATGCATAGTTGAATTCCTTTAGACAGTAATAAAAAATTAAGGGCAAAACTGAAGTAAATATAAACAAAAACCAACCTATTTTTGTGTTTGTACCCATAAAACCTTTTAAAAATCTTCACTTTTCCTTGATGAACTTAACTGCTCGTAAAAGAATATAGACCTACTAAAGCTAAAGAAAATTAAAATCGACGAATTTCATCTTACTTTCTGTATTTCGCGTTTTTGCATTCTAATTACTAAACAGTGCCCGATTTTTTGTAACACTTTAAACAGTCAATGTTTGTGGCCTCTAATTTTTTTCTTCTACTCAATTTGATCTATTAGAACTAAATTTGTTGATGATTAGAAATTAATGTACATAGTGGGCTATGACATTATCAAAAATGAGCCAAAAAATTCGGATTTTTTCTTTAATGTATTAATATTTTATGATTTTTACCGTATGTGAGACAAAAAACCGCATGGCTCAATTTTAATTAGTAAAAAAGTTATAAGCGTTTAAAAAATGTAAGTATCTCATAAATGACCCTTTAAAAGTCCGAAAAAATGTCTTTAGGGCAAAATGAATATTTTTAGTAGTTCTGTGTCTTTAAAATGTCCCTTGCGACACGACTGTTGAAGAATTTTTATAAAATTCATTTCAGAGACTCAAGATACATATATCTATAAATTTTCTTATCCATTTTAATTTTGGTAGTTATTAAGATTATAAAATGTCAAAATAAGCTTATAAAAATGTGAAAATTTTCTGAAAACTCAGTGTTAACGTATAAAAATACCTCCTGAAATTTTACTTATTAAGGAATCTCTAAATTAATAAGAAAATTTGTTCGGAATATATTTTTTAATAATAACAAGGTAAAATTGAAGGAAAAAAAATTGGCGCGCAAGAGACATTTTTAGAAATTCATTATTTTAATTTAAATTAAAAAAAGTAATTTTTTGAGCTTTTTTCTAAGTGTTAAATTTTTCCATACCTCAAAGCATATATATACAAATTTGATAATTTTTAGTCAAAAATTTAAAAAAAAAGCGTGTTTATCATCGCTTCTGAGAGTTCTGATAATATTAGCTGGTTGACAAACATAAGAATTCAAAAAGTTTTAACGTACATTAAAATACGGAGACAATAATTATGAATTGTATAGGTTTTCGTTTTGTTCATATGCCATTCAAACACACGTTGAGGAATTCCACGGAAACAATGGTTAATTTGTAAAACGATACTAACTACACTCAAAAAATTCACTGAGAATTCAACCAATAGTTAGTTGTGAAGACGACGAACAAATCAATGAACATCTCAAGTTAATTTTGCATGCACCGGCTGTAGTAGCACTTTCATTTGAGTGACCCTTACTCCTCACCATGGCACAGTGGTATGTCACTGAAAATGGTAGCCGGCCGAAGTGTGAAGGTACCGGGTTCGGGTCCGATCGCGCCGCTGTCGATCTAGGGATCTGGAGTTTTGGTAGCCTTTCTCCAGATGTAACATGAATAAGCGTTGAACAGGTGTGGGCAAACTTTGAAAAGTTGTGGGTCAAACTTTAGAAAGTTACCGAAATCGCGAGCCGTATAATTGGTATTTATATGGGTTTTTTAATGGTTTATATGGGTTTTGATAACTACCGCAGGCCGAATCCAAATCCGTGGCTGGCCACATCCTGCCCACGGGCCGGCGGTTGCCCATATGTGCCTTAGAACGTCATCCTACACAGGTACTCCCCCATCCTTGACTGATCGCCCTAGCTTGCATACCCATAACCACACAAACAAATGGCAACCCTTACAGAAAGAATAGAGTTCTTTTGAAATGAAATAGACTTCCCAGTAGTTAGAAGGGTTAATTATTTAGCGTTTCTCGCGTGAGTATAATGAAAAGTACTGCGACAAATAATAAGGAATATTCAAACACACTATGAAATATTTCTCTGATCTGGACTCATATTCTGTAATGTAATAAAACAAAATTTATCCTCCTGCTAGTCTACCTTCTACCCAATCGCAGTGAAATAAATAAATAAATAAATAAATAGAAATCAGAGAAACTTAGTATTCAGTTCAATTTATAACTTTAATTATTCATTCTTTCAGTTGTTTTTCCATTCGCGTAAATGGAAGGCATTAACGGTAACAGATGGTGGCATATGTTTCGTGAAAAAAAAAAAAAAGATAATAATAATAATTTCTATCAATCGCCTACATGAAAAAGCTTTCAAATCTTTTCTCCATCTCGTTTTCAACGCGCTTTTAGCGAATCAGACAGGAGTGATTACGGCAATTATTCAAAAAAATAATGCGATTTTTTTTTTCATTTTTGCATTGTTGAAGAGTGTCATTGTTATGCCATTTTCGTGCGCGCTACAACACTGGTAAGCTTCCGGTCAGCTCTCCCGGGAACAATTATTCTGGCTGGAGCAATTTCCGAAAAGCCATTGTGATTGCCCAACGGCAATCGCAGGTGGAGTCCTCTGCAATATGCGCGGGCAAGTGGCGGATGGATTAAAAAAGGAATTCTGCCGTATTTGAAAGTTATTATTTTTTGCCGAAGAGAGCTACACAGAGAGATTTTTTTTGAATGCTGTTGTTATTATAAAAGGCTGCTTTCACGGGTTGATTGATTGTGCTGTCGCTAATATTCAGCTCTAATCGAAAATGATTAAATTAATTCACTCAAGTAATTGTTATATAATTTGAAGTACTTGTAATTTCACTTTGATCGAGACAATGGGTATGTTTGCTCAAACACTGATTTTTTGAAAGAGTAATAATGTGTTCATTATTTAAACCGCTTTCATTAAATAAAAGTTGAATGACGCCTTGGGACAATACTTGATTGAATGTCCCAGTGCATGCAAAGCTCGGATAAGAAGAATTGGGCCTATTTAAACGTGACACACTTTACAGCCAGTAGAAAATTTGAAACAACATGACAAATCCGCTTAACATAATTGAAATTTTGGCTAAATTTTTTTGTCATAATTCGGAAGAAGAAGTAAAACAATAATCCAGGCTTTAACTGATAGCAAATTTTTCGATATTCATGGTGAATGTTTTAGTACTCGGGTGAAAATATCTGGCAGCGGAAGGATACTCCTACATGATTCAAAATCCCATTCGAATGCCTAGTCGCATTCGTACGTATTCGTGCACCAATTACAAAATCACTATGAAAATTATATTGCAGTCACAGTCAGCATTATAATATGATTTAGAATGTATCAGGTAATCGCTTACAGAAAAGCTTTGTACTAAAATTTTCAGTTTAGAAATCATCTTTCTTTTATGTTTTAACGATTCCGTAATCGAAGAATATGTCCATGTTACTGAAAAGTAGCTAAAGAATTCAACTGACACTTCAACGCTTTTTTTAATGTAATTATCAACAGGGGCATGAATATTTCGTTTCATATCGATGTATCCTACCCCTCTTCCAAATTCATAACATTGGTGCTGGCATGATGCATATATGAGCCGGTTGACTTTAAAATAGTGGGACTTCTATAGCATTTTCAAAATTTTGCAGAAGAGTGAGGGGGGAAACATATTCTTCTAATGTAATACGGAAAATTTACCTTTTATTGTAGCGTAACTGTGAATGATAGAAGTGTTTTTCTAATGCCAAACGATCCGCCAGTCTTTATTTAATGAAAAGATTGTTTATTAAAAAAAGTGTGGAAGTCCCCTTTTAAAATAAACGGATTCATACGTATATGAATTCATACGGATATGAGCGTATTTACTAATGTTTAGTTTATCCATTCAACCTCGGTAAAAAGTTAATGACCTGTTGGGGGTGAGGGGGAAGCTGTTTGAAAAGAAAAAGTCTGGTTAACTCCAAGAAAGGCTTAAAACTATTTGGGGGAAAAAAGAAACAAATAAAAAATATTGTATCCAGATTTTATAGCCATTTAAGTAGCCAGTAAGATCAAAAAAGGAAAAAAATAAGCTTATTTTGAAAGAAGATAAACTCAAGTTTAAGCTAATCAGAAATAAATATTAGTTACACCTTTAAAAGAAGTAGCTCAACGTTTCACCATAACAATGGTTCTGAATTATCTGCGTCCTTTCTATAGAGAAACTTTTCACCATGATTTGGTTCCATTGATTAGTTTAAGCACGAAATCATGGTTCAACGTTTCTCCATAGAAAGGTTGCAGCTAATTAAGCCCCATTTTATGGTGAAATGTTAACTACTTTTACTAAGAGTGTATCGTTCAAAACTGATAAGACATTCAAAAACGCTGTCTCACTGTTTTATTTTTACTTGTATATTTAAAGCATAATTACGGAGAAGCATGAAAAAATAATTACAGAAAATGGATTGAGGCTAAAAATCTGGTGTTTATAAACAGAAAGAAATAGAAATCTGAGATTTAGTGTCTAATGCAAAACATTCGAGTTCAAAGTTGAGGACATCGACAATAAATATAGTATAGAATACTGTACTATAAATTTCTTTTAAAATCTCAGTATTCATCAAAATTGATAACGTCTCTGCCATTAATCGGCCACAAAATTCAAACTTAGCAGTTTGCACAAGTGATGACACTGGAAAAATAATAGAATGTACAGTAGAGCATGCTTAATAGACTATCGGTTAAATGAACATCACATTTATTGTAATTCATTTTCTATGTACTAAACCGTATTTATTAGCAATTGTATCCCGGATAATGGAATATCCCGCTTATTAGAATAAATTTTCCCAGCAAAAGGCTATTCCATTAAGCGGGTTTGATAGTAGTTACTCGGAACTCTGAAATTATAATATTTAAGTAGGATATTTAAGAGAAAGTTTAAAATTTCAGTATTCGTCAAAATTGATGATTTAGAATGTATCATCTTGGCCATTAATCGGCCACAAAGTGCCGAGTTACAATGAGCCAATAAGTCTTGGCCATTAATCGGCCACAAAGTGCAAAGCTTATGGTTTGTATGTGTGATTATGGCAACGTTACGCTACGGCTGTCTGCCAAGGATGGGGGTGCCTTGGTAGGAGGACTTTCTAAGGAATTATAACGCGTAATCGCGTTACATCTGGAGAAGAACTACCAAAACTCCAGACCGTCAGACGACAGCCGCTCGATGGGATCCGAACCAGAAACCTTCACACTTCGGCCATCTACCAATTTCAGTCACATAACAACTGTGCCCTGGTGAAGCGCTTATGGTTTGTACTCAAATGATGAAAATAAAGAACATATGAATCCAGGTGAGTTTTTCTGATGGAAAAACGTAGAATGCAGTTACTTGGTTCTCTGAAAGTATTAAAGGCGTGTAAAAAAAATGTTGTTTGAAAATGTCCAGTTAAGTGTCTATCTGGAGATCATTTTTCAGAAGACCATCCTGTATTTGCCTGTACTAGAGCGACAGGAACTCGGAAATATTTTATTAGACTGCTTGGAAAGCAGTCCGAACCGATCTCGGCAAACACAGCCCCCGTACGCTTTTTAAAGATAGTGAACTTAGGATTATAGATATTTTGGTGTACAGTTCATTTTCCTTATTTTTTATAGTAAAGAAGCGTATTTTTGTATTACATGTACAATATTTTTTGTATTGAGTGAACTTGCGTGCTTATGTGTGATTATCATCTTTAATTATCGATGCAGAGCAAAAAACTAGTTTTAAATTTGAAACATTTTGTACTACACTTCTCATTGTGTAATCTGTATATTTTACGTTTCTCAATTATTCTTCGATTTTTTTTATGTATGCATAGCATTTTGAATTGTTATTTAGTACTTTTAATTCTATAGTAAATAAGACTCTTAAAATTAAAAAGCGTCACTATGCATAATTTTCTTCTAATACCGTTTAAAAGTTTCTTACTTTAATTTTTTTTTTTTTTACTTTAAATGTTCTTACCAGTAAATTATAATGCCGTTGTATTGATTGCGTTTTATGTTTAGTACACGCTTTATGTGTTTTACATTGCAAGCAAACAAATGAAAATATTTAAAATAGCGGTCTAAATTCTACTAACATCAGCATTTAAAAAATACAAAAAACAACGGTTAAATATAAGTCGTTATAAAACAAAATTAAAACAAAAGTGTATAAAATTTTTTCTAAAAAAATAAATGTGAATAAAATAAAATGAATATTATAAGAAACTTATAAGACATTCAAGTTTCTTATAATATTTATTTTTTTTTATATCATTCTCAAAAAATATTTTCTACGTTTAAGAACTTTTTATTTCAATATTCTATCATTCAATAGGGAATATCTAAAAAAAAATCTCAGAGCTTCTTTTTAAATAATCCCTACAAATCATTTCTCAAAAAGCGAAATAGGTTTTCTTTTAGACTAATGTATATTTCATTCAAATTAACTTTAGTCATGAAAATACTGAATGGAGTTTAAATGACGAAAGTCAGGCGTTGTTTATTAATGGAATATTTAAAAAGGAAAACTTCATTTTGACAGTTTTCAACAAAAGCGAATTGCTTAATAAAGTATCCGTATTTCTAACTCTTGACGTGATATGTTATTAGAATATCTGTTGGGGGGCACGATAACGAGAAAATTTAAACCAAAGCAATTAGCAGTCGCATTCTCAATAAAATTAGCTGTCAGTACATAAATAATACATCGATATACCAGTGTGCACTTACTTAATAATTCACGAATGAAAACCTAAAATACGCCTTTTAATCCGGCTTTTCGTTTAATTTAGAGAGATAAACTATTATTTAAATCACAGATATTCACCGCATTTAAGCATAAACATTCTCTTACCTTAGTGAAAAAATAATAATAAAAGTGAGCAACATGTTTTGTCATAGGCTTTTATTTTACATTTTTTTTCCCTGCATTAATTTCTCTTGTCATCTCATGTAAATCTCTTCAAGATTCTAATTGAAAAATTAAATTGGTTTTTGCGATATAAAAACCCCAAATGGTATTTGAAGCACTTATAATTTAACTTTTACATGAATAAAACATGGGATCTATTGTAAATGGCTTGTTAGAACCTGGACGCCCAAGAGAGATGATTTTTTTTTTTTTTAAGAAAAAGGAAAGCCGTTTTTCTGAATAATAGACGTGTCTTTTAATTAAGACACAAGAGGTAGGCTTTTTACCGTGTAATTAAAATACGGTACAAGACCGTTTTTCCTTTTGATTCCGTTTCAAAGCCTTGTTCTTGCTTGAGGAGGGGGTATGTTGGGCTTTGAGGGAAGAAAAAAAAGAGCAAATAAGCATTTGAAAAGAATTTCAAAATATTTCTTTGTGCTTTAAAAACCAGTTAAGTCCTTTGGAGAATACAAGTGTGTGTTTTTCTCTTGTAGAAGGGAGTGTTGAGAGGAATATATGACAGAATTTTGTTATTTTTAATTTTAATTATTTAAATCATAATTTGTTTTGGAGTGGCAGGGCTTTAATATTTTATTACGTATGCTAAACTAAAGTGATTATTTTTATGAAACACAGCTTTGTGTTATTCTCTGATATTAAATTGTGTTATTATTGTGTTATTCTCTGATATTTACCAAAGAAATGTCATGCAAATTGAAATTAATTAAAAGTGCTGCACTTGTAAATTTTTCGCTTGAATCTTCCGTGTAGCTTCAAAAGTATGTTTTGTGCAGAGTCATCGGGGATTAACAAATAATTTCAAATATAAATTCTTAATGCGCTATTTCATAATATTATAGAGGTTGGAAAATAGTTTTAATGAAAGAAATGCAAATACTTAATTAAAATTTGAATTATGTTCAATCAATTATATGGAGGGCCATTTTATTGAATCACCAGTATTGGACATTTAGTAGTCAATTATTTAATTACATTTGTATAAAAATATAGTATTGGTTATTTTTACTAGTCTGCAATTTTTTAATCCTGAACATTTAGTTAATCTTTATTTCTTTAAAAATGTCGTTTAACTTATATTTTTATACTGTACTACCAAATTTCGTTTAAGCAACTCGTAAAATCGTTCATTCAAGAACCAACAAATCAGGAAACTTAAGGCTAAGTAGTGCATGCAATTTGATGGCAGCTTTGAAAACAGTATGTGATTTACAGTGACATGCCGAAACCCTACATTAAATCAACTTGCCAAAATGACATGCAGTTCACAATTTTTAACAAACTAACAATATACGACATTTGGCAAGTGGCAAGGAGAAATCATGAGGTCAATTTAATTCAAAGTCAGAAAAAAAATAAATATCAGGTTATATATTAACTGAACGTCCAACGCACTTCTTTTCTGTATTAACTACAACAAAAATATACAGCTGTGTTCTGAGTCACAATAAATGGGGTAGACCGGAGTACATTTACCAACTCGCTTAGTATTGAAATAAGTTGCAAGATGACGTCAGGGAGCGAACTAGCTGAAATAAAGACACACAACAAATCATATGCGAAAGTCTTGAGTTCAGTAGCTGTTGTCAAAACTAGCTGGAAGACACTATTTTTGCATCTTTTTATATTGAGCAAACTTTCAGTTCTTTACACAAGCTTAAAAATGAACGTGCTGGTATTGAACTTACTGATCTGAAGTTGTTTGTACAGTATACATCGGTCATAACGTACTCTCACGGGACCTAAAAAAGTAGTGCGCTATAGTCGAAGTACGTTATAAGTAATACTGCCGCTAAGATTCAGTATTACAGAAAAAAAGGGTTATATATTAACTGAATGTCCAACGCACTTCTCTTCTGTATTAACTACAACAAAAATATACAGCTGTGTTCTGAGTCGCAATAAATGGGGTAGACCGGAGTACGTTTACCAACTCGCTTAGTATTGAAATAAGTTGCTAGATGACGTCAGGGAGCGAACTAGCTGAAATAAAGACACACAACAAATCATATGCGAAAGTCTTGAGTTCAGTAGCTGTTGTCAAAACTAGCTGGAAGACACTATTTTTGCATCTTTTTATATTGAGCAAACTTTCAGTTCTTTACACAAGCTTAAAAATGAACGTGCTGGTATTGAACTTACTGATCTGAAGTTGTTTGTACAGTAGACATCGGTTATAACGTACTCTCACGGGACCTAAAAAAGTAGTGCGCTATAGTCGAAGTACGTTATAAGCAATACTGCCGCTAAGATTCAATATTACACAAAAAAAGAAAGTGAGCTCACAACTTCACATTAAGATGAGTTTTAAACAGGTCTGATTTTTTTTAAAATCAAATTAAAAAACAGAAAATTCTTTATTACTTACAATTTTTATTAAGATAAATAATCTGTAATTTTCTGTTATTTTTAATAAGCAGATGCTACTTAAAAAATACCGTTTTAGATACACATAATAGACTTTTTTGTAGCGTCTCTGCATCATCACTGCGGCATTCATTGCATTTAATGAGTCGGGTATGCTTGGTATAGGCTCCTCTGTTTCTTCTTCACAGTCATCAGAATCATTAAAGATGGGGCTTTTCATTAGGCATTTATACTGATGAATGAAAAGAAAAAACATGGTCTTGTACTTAGCCCTACCTAGCAGGGGAAAAATATAAAAGATCGCTCCCTTCATTTATACACAATTCATCTCGCTAGAGAATCTGAAAACGGACAGCGAGCGTTTTTGAAAGTACTGAAATTACCGAGAAAAAGGAAATAAAATGCTAAGAAAAGGAAAATTTTATTTTTAGCTTTAGTATAAAAAGTACGTTATAGCCGAAATATGTACTTTTGTTAAGTACGTTTTAACCGAAGTTAAATAACATTATAGTACATCATTCAGGACCTATCTTCTAGGTACGTTATAACCGATAGTACGTTATATCCCAGGTCCGTTAAAACCGGCGCGCACTGTACTACAAAGTGGTTACTTTCTTCACGTAACTATCCGTTTGTTTTAAAAATGGCTTACACTGCTCTTCGTCGAGGTAGTGGCAAAGTTTCAATATGGTGACGGTGCAGGTTCTCCAACAGTATACGGAACACGTATTTCATCATGTATCTCGTTGGAAAACGTGATTCTGTCTAAATGAACTAGTCTTTTTGTTATCAAACTTTTGTTCTGTAATGAAAGAGGCCAAATAGCTGTTACTGGCTGATATCCCCATTAAAAATCAACTGAAAACTGGAAACGGTTGATTTGAAAAAATGGATTTGCAAAAGGAATGGGATATAAAGACAGAGAAGAAAAACAGAAGCCAATCCAGGATAGGAAACTGTTTGGACTTTAGTTTTTAGAGAAAACGCACTAAGCCATCAGAAAACTGGCATGGTATGTTGTCAAGGATTCAAAAAAGTGTGTGCGGAGTACGCGAAATATAAGAAATGGACTCATAAACACAAAACCAAAGGAGATGTTACATCTTTTCTTTGCGCTCACTGTGATTCAGACAATGGCGTCTTTTTTAAACAAATCTGCCATTGAAAAATTATTAATTAATAATTTTGAAAGATTATTTAGTGGTATTTGTTTTCCATATCAAGTTACTTTCTCTATTATATTGTAATTATCTTACCTACTATTGCAATGCCTGCTTAATTGAGAAATAAAAAATACATATTAAGTAACAAGCAAGGTTTATTAGTGTTTTACCATTTAAAGTATAATCGGTTTCTTCCCTGTACATAATTGATAAGCAGGAAATCTTGCCCCGCTTACCAGGCACATTTTCCAACTTAAGATGAATAGACATAACCAAACCACTTTCTGCCAAAAAGTATTATTACTTTTTTTGCTAGATAATTATGCTACTTTTTGGATTAGGGTATCGGAAAATACAACGTAATTACGCTTACCTCTAAATAGGTTAATATATAAAATGCAAAAATTAAAATAAATAAAAAGTTGGAAAATATGGCCGCCTCCCCTGTGCATAAGTACACTCTTCGCCAAAAGTATTGCATGTTTGAGAAATCTAACCATCGTTTCAAGAATAAGCCCAGAAAAAAATGGACAGGAAATTTGCCAGATTTAAATATTTTTGAGAATTTATGTAGTATAATTGGAAAGAATACATCTGAAAATTACCAAAAATAAAAATGACACCTTCTGTAACCAATAATTTTAGTTGGCACCATGAAACACCGAAGGAAGTGTTGTAAAGCATAGTGGATTCCATATCTAAAAGAGTGGCTGTTGTGATCAAAGTCAAAGCTACTCAGCAACATAATAAATGATCTTTAGTTCAATTGCATTTATTTATTATCCTCTTTTTGCAGAATAACTTGAAATTAATTCTTTATTTAATTTTATTCCGGCAAGCCAAAATGGATTATGATTCCTATAATAACCTATATATTTTTATGCTATTTTTTCAATAAATTATATAATTATTTTTGCTCTTAATGATATCGTGTCTTTGAAGTAATTAATTTAATATGTTGACATTAAAAAATATCAATTATATTGATTTTGAATTTTGACGGTTGAGGGGGGCCTTAATCTTGAAAAGGGTTAGATTTCTGAAACTTGCAATACTTTTTGCCAGTAGTGTGTATAGTTTACATTATCACACGAACAAATTTCAGAAATATTAGTCTGCCTGTTTAATCAAACTTTCTTCACTTTTCATCATATTTAAAATATTACTTCAGTGTTAACTGTGCTAAGCTCAGTAATATTTCATTAAAAAAATGAAATACTTTGCTTTTGCGATTCATAACCCTTTAAAATATTGAAATCCTCCGAGTCAAAAGAACGCTTGCAACAGATGGAAACTGAACTATTTCATTTTTAAACCCACAATTCAATAAACTTCAAGAAGAAAGTTTTAAATCCTTTGACAGTCTTCAATGACACTTTAAATCTTTTGAAGAACCGTAAAAAAGCAAAATGCGTTCTCGATTTATGATCTCAAATATGTCTTTCTTAGTATTGTTTTGAACACTTAACTCCGATTCATTTTTTGGTAGAAAATCCATTTTAACCTGTCTTAACACAGCTATCATTTTCTTACAGGTAATGTCTGGTGTTATCTTCATTGTTATTTTAAAACAGCAGGTTACTATTATTAGCTAAGGCTTAGATACATAATTTGTGTTGTGGTAAATCGAAAATGCGCACATACATAAATGTACTCTAAAAATATTCTTAATGTTAATTATTCAAAATAATTTTATGATACATACGCAAAAATTATTTACTTAACAATATGTGCACATATATCCCCAGCTGACTGATCGTTTTAAAAACGTGAATTTTCATCAATAGAAAAGTAAAGTATCTACTTTAAAGTTTCATATATATACCACTCTGTATTCAAATTAAACTATTAATTTCAGCCTTGCTCATAATTTTCAAACAAAACAAATTCATATAAAAAATAAAAAATAAAAAAATACATATTACTTAAAATAAAGACACAAACTAATTATATAGATCCAAATATATAAAAAAAATTAGTCTTCATCAGTTTCAACATTTCCTTACCTAGTTTAATTGCCCAACTACATGCACCTTGGAGTAAATTAAACGCGAATTTGTCTTTCTAATTTAAACCGTAAATCCTTCGAATAGTTTATTTTCATTTAAACCTGGCAAGTAAGGAAATACAGCAATAACTTATGATGAGATCATGCATTTCCCATTGCAGAATGAAATACGATTTTCAAACATAAAGCGTTTCATAACACCCAAAATATTAAATTACATTTCAAGTATCATATGTTTAGTACATTTTCTTTTCTTTCATATTCAATTCTAAAAATTAAACAATTTAGTTCAATATCTTACTATTTATCAATTGATATTATATTGTTCATGAGTGTAAAGCTAGAGTAAAACTTCATGGAATCGACCACATTCCGTTCCCCAAAAAATCGGTCGTTAAGGGAGGTGGTCATTCAAAGAAGTATGAACGTTTCATAGCCAAGTAAAATACGCTAAAAAATATTGTTTGTATTGTTACTTATGAAATTCTATACTGATACATAAGTAATTAATTATACAAGCATATTTTAAATTTTTTTCCCACAACCAAAACTAGTCGCTAACTTCCTCTTTAAATTTCTTTCTCATGTGACACGATCACATCACTGCACTGCTCCAACGGTAAAAGTTGAGCAACTAATTTGGAATGTGGTTTTGTGTACATTATTTTCTGAGAAATGCAAGAATTTTTTCGGACAAAAATCCGGTACCGGTCGCTTGTACAGGGTAGTGCGGTCTTTTCCAGAGTACCTTCAACATTAAGTAGCTAGGGTAAAAATTCGGTGGCCTAAAAAATAGATCCTTGGAGGAGGGTCCGCTTAATAGAGGTAGTCGCTCATAGAATTTTCGCTGCAGTTGTTCCCCTCATTCCTGTCACCTCATTGCCGCATTCTCAAATTCCTAAATCGAAGTATGCGAACGCGACAAGAATGCATAGATTAAAAAAATAAAATAAAAATAAAAAATAAGTACCTACATTCAGTACTTTAAAGCATGAGTCCTCTCCCCTTACTCAAAATATTCAATTGTTACGCAGGTGGATTACATTTCGAGATCCTGGTTTTGAACGGATATATTAGATCAAGTCTTCGATCGCTTTTTTGTAATATAAGAACATTTTCTTCTTTTCTTACACTAAAAAAAAAATAAGGAGCCACTGAAATAACCACAAACCGCTGACCAATAAACTACGTTTAAAGGATTTTGTTCAAGCCTCTCTGATTTTTCCGGATAAAAATAAGCCTGTGAGCGTCAAAAAAGCTTTAGAGCTGACTGGATTGTGCAGTCTTTAAAACCTGATAAGTAGGAAAATATAGTACTAAATTGTGGAAAGATCATGTGTCTTGTGCACTGTAGAATGAAATAAGATCCTCAAACATTATGTATAGCATATAATAAAGCAAAATATTAAATTAAGTTTCAGTAAGCATATATTTAGGATACTTTTTTTTAAATCTTCGTATAAGCATCTAAGCGAATTTTGTTTTTATTTTTTTTAAATATTTGTAAAGTATAAATTAAATATGTGTTTTAGTTTTATATGTTATATAGCTTATTAATTTATTAATCTACTTCTGAAGCTACTTTCATTTGTTTTAGAATTATCAATTCATTGTCATTGATGCATTGCTTTAATGTTTATTTAGTTAAAGTACCTGTTGTATATTAGATTGACAAATGTCGGTGTAAAAGTGTAGACACAAAAAAAGTAAAGAAAGAAAGAATAGAAAAGAAAAAAGCAACAGATACCGTAGACAATAGTTAGCATCGAAACAGTAACTCAACTGAATACAGCGAGAGTGAAATAATGCAAATAAAAGAATAGCATATAAAATAATTACTTTCATACAATTTTAACTACAAACCGAACACATTTATTTGATGCAGTGAAACTAAAAGAATAACAGCTTGTATATAAAAAAATTGAGGTGATTTTTTTTTCTCTCATAAGTCTGCATTTCACGGGTAAATGAGTTTTATTTTAAGAGCAGTTCCTAATAATAAATATGCTGTGATAAATTTGGGGCTTTATAAAAACAAGAAAGGTCAAATATTAATTTAATTATCAGCATTTAAAAAAGTAAGATTCCGTAAATTATACAGTAACTATAAGTAGTCTTAGTTTAGCCCTTTCACTTACCACAGAGACCGGCAGTGTCTTTCGCCAGTGACTGTCAAGGCACCTTAGGCTAATAAAACCTTACTACTTTAAGTTACCGAAATATGAACGTGTTATTTGATAATGTTCTGTAGAGTACATAATTGGCATGCACTTTAGATATTTTTTCTGTACATAGTTTATTTCTTGTTTAAGTACAGTTTTTACATATTTTATTTTCAGTGTTTAACTACCATTTAATGTCTTTTTCACGTTATGCATTTAGCTAAACACGTTACAGTTTTCAAAACGTTCCAGTGCAATGGCACAAATGTTTGATGGCAGGGGATGAACAAGAAAACGTTCTGGCCCGCCAGCGTGTTGACCGGGAAATGAGTGTGTTTCCTGCTGGTACGCATACGTGACAGTCGGCGCGAAAGGGTTAACATACCACGGATAATTTTTTCTAAATTAATTACAACTCAATACTAAAATAACTTTTTTTCTTTATTTATTGCAATTTACTTTTGTTTTGTTAACAGAATCTTATAGTGGCGTTACAAAACAGTGAGACAACGAGAAGTGACATTTTATTGCAAAATTTTGAGTAATTTGTTTTTAACTATCCAGTTCTTAACCCATTTATGCCCAGATATTTTTGCGACTTTCTTCGATTTTTTGCTAATACCAGCAAAAATAGAAAAATTTCTGATGTCAACTTCTTGAACAATGGATGATTTCTTTTAAAATCATTATGTATAAAAATTGATATGTCGACATCCTACTTGGTCATGTTAAAATATTTTGTAGAGTTGAGATTCAATACTAGTGAATAAAGGCTGGGGAAAATAACTAAAGCTTTCGTCTGATAGCAAAAATGAAGTCCCATAAAAAAGGACACTAGGCATAAATGGGTTTAAAGTTAACGATCCAGTCCTAGCTAATTTTATGAGTCTTGGTGTGAAATTTTAAAGATTTATTTAAATACAAGTCAGATCGTCAGACTGTATTGAACTGAATGTTACTGTGTGTGCCCCGTATAGAATACATATTCAAGAAGCGTATGTAATAGAGTACGTTAATAACATCATTTCTTTAACTTAAAAGTAGATAAAAGATGCCATATATTTCATTTTTGTCATATTAGAGTAACATAGCAACCAGCTCAGCAACTGCGACTGTGGGACAAACAAACACATTAGTGTAGAGTACTTCAAAAGCAGAAATCGGAATTTTAAGCACAAAACAGGCTTGGAAGTAAGTTGTTGAGTGGTTATATAAATTTGTTACAATGTCTTTAGATGTGAAACTTTCAGCTGGTTATTAATCTTTGTAGTTGTTGAAGATAAATTCAGTTGGTAAGCCCCATTCTCTTTTTCTAAGTTTTATACAACAAAAATAAAATAGTGTAATGTGTGTAGAACAATACACAGTGGTATTTGCTTAGTGACGTAGTGGTAACGTCAAATTGAAGTAATCTGTAGGAAAATATGCCAAGTTTTAGCCACTTATGAAGGCTGATGTATCAAATTATCCTTTTTTGGATTGATAGATTTCAAATTTACCTACGAACGGCATCAAATTTATTGTATCAAAAAAATCTCTGCTATACTGAGTATCCCAAAAAGATGATAACTTGCTTTAATTTTTGTCCATTAGAGAGAGATAGGTGTGCAATGTCAATTGAAAAAAACATGTCAAAGAAACGATTCGAAGACTACATTAAACGAAATTCCTTTTGTTAATTTTCACATACACTTTTAAATTTGTTTACGACCCCCGTACAAAAAAAATCCTAGTTATTAGGTTGTAACGAAAGTTTCCCGCCACTGCAAACTTCGTCAGCACACAGTTCTCGTTGGCGTATTTGCTCATATTTTGTCAAACGATTTTTGGCATTTGAAAGAAAGAGGTTTACTTTATAACACTGTGTTGTGAAATCTGTAAAAAATATAGTTATCATTAAGTATAAGGTGTCTCAAATAGAACTATCACTCTAGAGGATTAGAACCATCATTTACTTCCAGCTGTGTTGCAAAAAGTCAGCTATATAATATCAACGAATTATGAGTACAGCTTTAACTACTATTGTTGTATCATGTAACACTGTGCAGGTTTGGTACCGAAAGTTCAAAAACAGTTATCTAAGGAGTTAGAAGTTAGTATTTCAGATAGATATGGTGGGGAAAAAAATATTGTACAAAACTCGTTTCAGGGGTGTCAAAGGTATCATTCTGACGTTTTATGATGAAACACTGAAGTTTTGAACGACGATTGTTTCAACTCGAGAGCCATTGAAGTGTGGTTTAAATCAGCCGATATATATTCTTTGAAATTTTTTAAAGATATAATTGTCGAATTTTGTAAATCAACTCATTTGTGTATGCGACGCATTTTATTAACTAAGATTTTTTACTTTTTTATTTTTTGTATTGAGGTCTTATACAAATTAAAAAGTGTCACTTTTTTTTAAATTAACGAGTGGAATTTTTTAACGTAGTCTTTTTTCCAATCTTATTTTGATTTATTTTTTTTTCAGATTACACTGACCAGTTATCTGTACTGGACAAAAAATTAATCCCTTCGAAATTCATTTTACTTCGAGATAATGGATTAAAAATGTCAAATTTTTAGGCTTATTTTCATACATACATACATATCATTTTAAGCATAAAAGCACCATTCGCATATAAAATTTTCTAAAAATTAATGTCAAAATATGTATTCATAGAGCCCGAGCTACACTCGGGATGAGCCAGGGTGGTACATTTCGCCTGCCGAATTTCAGGTCGGGAAAAGCCGAGAAGAGGTTAAAGCGCGTTACCGTCTTTTTGGACACATTTTATAAAATCTTCTTCTATTTTAGAGACATGTTTAAGCACGTTTTATTTGTTTAAGTTTTTACGCACGTTGCACATTAATAAAAAAATGGCAGCAATTTTTTTAGCTCAATGCTGAGCAGTTCTTTAAAAATGTTGAATAAATATCTTGAATAAATATAAAAGTCAACACAGAACAATCTAAAAATACTTTGACTCAAACAGGCATTTTATACAAAAATGTAAGACGTAAATGTAAGGCATGAATGAGTTTGTATGCATTTTATTATAGTCATTTTCCAAGTGTGAAATTCAATATTTTTGGTTTTTATCTGCTAAAATCTTTTTGTTGTAATCTATTCATCATAAAAATATTCCAATTATATTAGAACGCCAAAATTTCTTTACATTATTTAATATTAATTATCGTATGAATTTTTATCACTGTTCACAATAGTTTCAGAGAGTAAATTGAGTCCGAAAACAAAAACTTGTAAAAAAAAAAAAAAAAGCGTTCTTCAGCAGTTTCGATCTTAATTAGCTTCAGTAGTACATATTACTAAAGATAGATCATATTCGTGAAAATATTTATTACCATATTTCAGATTCTTAGAAATTATCTTCCCAGAAAATTAATTTTGTTTTCGTTAGTTTTGTATTATGTTCTGCGAAATGAACGCAACTTTTTTTCATCCCCCCCCCATACATAAAATGCCATTCATTCTAATTGCATTTTTAAAGAAGACAATGTGTGTGGTGATTGCTAATTTAAACCTTCATCCTATTACTCTGAACATATAGCTAATTTAAAGCATAAGAAAAACAGCTTGTATATAAAAAGTGATTTTTTTTCCTCACACATCTGCATTTCACAATTTAATGAGTTTTATTTTAAGAACAGTTCCTATTAATAAATATATCAGTGCTGCATATTTGAGATTTCAAATAAACACGAAAGTTTAAATATTAATTAAGTTATTTAAATTTTAAAAATAAAATATTCTACAAATTCTGTTTATAGAAAGCAGAGTATTGAACTTAACTCTTTCGCTTACCGCTGTGGCCAGCAGTCTCTATTATTAAATATATCGTAAAATACCGCAAAAACGCCCCCTCGATCGTCAAGGAAAATCACGATCTATTTCAAGAGGGGGCAGGTAAACGGTAAAAATTGGGATAAAAATATACCGTTCAAGCGCCCTCTCTAATTTCAAGTAAAGCTGTATTCATACTGCCCGTTCCTTACCGCGAAGACGCCGCGATGACGTCACCTAGCGAAGCAAAGTGGAGAGCATTATTCTGACGTTACACTTCGGTGGAATATGGCATGATTTTATCGATGCATTTACTGCGGCTTCGCAAGCTCGCGCGAGCAGCCAAAGTTTCAAAACGGAAAAGAACGATAGGGGCACATCACAGTTTGAGCAGCACGGAACGGCCAGTATGAATCCACCTTTACGGGGGCGTTTTTTCGGTATTTTAAGAGCAAACGAAATGCACGAGAAAAGTAGGGGGGGGGCACTTTCGCTGTATTTTTGGGTAATATTGGGTTAAAAAGTATTTGTACTTGGTGATTATAAAAATACACTGTCAATTTATGAACCCATACAAGGCCTATCTGCTCAATGAACCGAAAGGAAATTTCATGTATTATTATTTGAAAGTATGGGCTTGAGATTATTATTATACTAGCTGCGTGCCCGTTCTTCGCACGGTAGGAAACGAAAATTTTCCTTTCATGTATAATTCGAAATTATTCGTGATGTGGAATAAAAAAAAAAAAAGAGAGCAAAATTATTTGACTCTTAATGTAAAGTTTGGGTCATGAGTACTAACCTGATCATTGCAGTATAATGACTCAAAAAACTACGTCAGTGTCATTCACTATCAAAAAAGTGGAAATCTTAATGGTTTGCAGAGAACTCCTGGCTTTCAAAATGTCTTATTCAGGGGCGTAGCCAGAGGGGGGATATCGGGATATATCCCCCCCCCCGAAATTTTTGGATTAGTGATGAAATTCCGTCTATTTATGCATATATAAGTTCATATACCCCTCGAAAAAATTTCCAGGCTCATATCCCCTCCCCGAAAAAATTTCCTGGCTACGCACCTGGTCTTATTTCTACATCATACTGTTTTTTAGGCTCAAGTTGTAGCATTAAATACCTAAGACACTACATGAAATGGAGCACCATTTATCTCTTTCCGAACATGTACCATATAAGGAAAGTATTGTGATAATGAAAAAATTCGACTTCGAGATTTTGGTGTATTGACACGTTTTGAGGTCTTCTGAATTCATTTATGCTATTTTCAAGAGATGTTTTTAAAATAGCTGCGCACCCGCTCTTCATACGGGAAGAAGGGAATATTTTACTACTAAAATCATATCTGCATGTGACAAAACGGAATTTCATTTTTAAAAAAGTTCAAGTAATCTCCACTGTTGAAATTACTGCGGGATATATTAACGCAAATTAGAATTACTTTTCGTTTAGTTGGTTGTAAGACAACCGTTGAAACAGGATACTTTTAATTTCATGAAATATTTATTAACGTGGTACATTGCGATTTATTCATATTATCTTTACAAATCTAATAATACTACCTATTACGTACATTAATACTATCTATATTGGCTTCTCCCTCTTCAAGGCTCCCTTTAAAGAAACAGCTTAGATTATTTGGCCTCAATGGGATCTTTTGATTCTGTTGCAATTTACGCATTAGCATAAATAATAATCATTTCACATAATGGTTGCCATTAAGGAAACTCTCCATATATATTTAATTTATACATAGTTTTATAAGATGGGCGTATTTAGCGCCGCAAACCATTTCATCTTACTGTGGGGAGAAAATATCCAAGGGGTGCCATTTTAACTATCCATGTATCTAATATAGCGATATCTTTTATATCCTCCATAGTCCTGTCTCCTGAAAAACATCAAACTGTGTAATCTCGAGGAGCTACTTATTCCCACTTTAATTGTGACAGGGCGTTAGAGTTGCAGAGTTTACGAATTTCACGAATTTTTTTTATTTATGACGTCACTGTTTGACTGCCGTAAAGGATACCCCGGTAGGTTGAGGGAGTTAATTTCGATATTTCGCATAATTGTTTTCAAACGGTATCATTAAAACTTTCCGTTATGTAACCTTTATGGAGGAACGTAATTCAACGTTAAAATAAAATTATACTCGCAACCTGCATGCATATGTTAGGCAACGCCTGCGCTAAATTAAATGCCAAAAATAAAAATAGTAAATAGAAAAAATTTAATATATCGCGCTTTGAAACAAACTTTGTAACTTTTAAAATGAACATTTTCAGCGCCGTGAAAACATTTCAATTTTTAAATAAGCACCGGATTAAAATACCACTTCTAATAATAATAACCGTGAATTTCTTAGTTTATTTCTACAGTAAATTTTAATCAAAATATCGTCTCCCTGTGTTGAAAATAGAGCTGGAATAAATGAGTTAAAATTATGGAGTAATTTTTACGTATCTTAAAGCATTTGACGTCATAGATCCTCACATGCGAATTGAAATTCTGATATCCCATTTAAAAACTCGATTGGTTGAAAAAATCCTTTTTTCTAATCCTTTCTGTGGCAACAACCGAACATAAATTCTCGTGCCGTGATCGCAATGTAATGAATGGCGTAAGATCGCGTTGATGCTATTAAATTCTAAACATTAGGCTGCATTAAAATTCGTAAAAAATCATCTAATTTACATAATTTTTTCGTTTTTATTTTAAAAGAGGGAGAAAGGAATGTTTCACGATTTGTCAAAATATCTAAAGTTATGACGGATAGAATTCAAGATGCGACAGTTTTAAAATTATTTTACGAAAAACAATCGCGAAGCAGATGCTTAGTAAAAAAATTCCTAAAAATCGGTAAATCATGTTACGTATTCAGAACAAACTGTTTTTAAAAGAAAATTTCCTCCTCTATCCGATGATACAAATGCCGTTTCGCTGCGAGCGTAATTTCCGCCGTTATTACGAATTAGGTGAGAAAAAATGCCAAAAATCGCATAAAACATAAAATAAAAAAAATTCTAGGTCGAATTTTGAAAAAATCGCTTCGAGGTGCACAACTACATATTTACATCTTCCCGAGTACCAAATTTGGTGTTTCTAGGTGTAGCCGTTTGTCCGTAACGCTGCCGACAGACACACACACACACAGATACACAGACACCTTCTTTTATAATAAGTAGAGATAAATAAAAGCGTTCTTATGGCTACGAATATAGGAAGGATTTTTTTCCTGCAAAAAAAAAAAAAATATTAACACCTTGGAAAAACATAAAGGGCGAATGGAAGATACACGTTTGACAAGAGTTGACGGCGTAAAGCATTTCCAAATAAGAGTATTGCCAAGGGGCAAGACAGCAGAGAGAGAAATTTCATTGACAGAGTTTACAGAGTTGTCACGGATAGATAGTGGAAATTTTAAACTAATATTGAAAACTTGTAATTCTAATGAAAAGAAATACGCTCTGAAAATGTTTTACTCCCCCGATGTCAGTCATCCGTGTATCGTTAATACGCTACTTATTGTGTTTCAATGTGTTCATCGGTGTACCCGTAAGTAAAATTTGAATTTTTTTCACTATAATAACTTTATAGAACTCTGGAATTAAATAATCACGATCGAGAGTGTATACCTTGGAAAAACAATGTCTGAAATGTTCTTTCGATTGGTTGAGCCAATACTTCTTCAACAATATCTAAAGGTAAATGAAATGATAATAATAATAATCATTACAATCATTATAATAATAATAATAATAATAAGAGCATTTTGATATAGATTAATAGAAGAGTCAAAGTTATTTATTTATTTTATTTATTTACTTATTTACTTTTTGAATTTTAGCATCCGGTCAATTTTGCAAGTTCTTCATTTTTCCAACTTTAATATATATGCAAATTAAGTATATTTCACGTATCCTTCCTTCGAATATTTTGTTTTGCCAATATCACCTATCACCCTGCATAATAAGTTTCTCAAAATAGAAGTGACATATAATGTATTACTCATATTCATCAGCAGCAAAATATTAGGCATGCGTTAGCTTAAATTAACAACTTATTTGCATATTAGTTATGTAATATAGGATGATTATGAACTATAACGAAGTAGATCTTATCTAACGAAAACCGTACAAGTGACATAATCTCTGCTACTTGTTTCAGCAAATATCAATTTCAGTGCAATAAGATTTTAGTGAGCTCAGTCTGAAAATTTTATAAAATTTAGTTCATGAAATAAATGTTAGTCTGTATTCAAACCTATACTTAAATTGAATAATTTCCCTGTATGCGATTTCAGCGCTAATGTAATTCTTCTGGAAAAGCCTGCATTGAGACAACTTAGAAAATTGGAAATAAACCCCGTTTAAAAATTTGCATTAATTTGTACTTAAAAAAAACATACTTATAAAACATAAGATATACGTCTTAAATCATTTCATGAGATTGAAAAATGCATGAACAAAAATTAGGAATGAAGAAAGATCAATCTTAAATGCAAAATACGAAAAAGGCGTATGTTTAATATAAGAATTAGGAATAATCCATGTTAAGAAAATATGTGATTTTTTTACAGCATTTAATTTTTATTTTTTTTCAGTTTAACTTCAAAATCTGAGGAGCGGAAGTATCCGGGTCATAAACTTGAATGAGTTAGCATCAGCACACACCGCGATATTTGATTTTCCACCGAGAAATCTAATAGCAATACGTACAGATATGATCATTTTATTGTATATCTATCTCCCTAATGACCCATTATTTCAAAGGCGCTGCCATTTGTCACGTCCTAACAAAATCGTCAAATCAGCGACCTATTGTTTACATCATCTATAAATCTGATTACGGCATACGTTAGAATCTTGAGATATTTATTTGAGCGTCTACTATGGATCGTTATGAAAATTAAGTCCTTGAAGTTATGAATATGAAGCAATTTGGATTCACCTTGAGAGACATGTTGGTTTTGAATGAATGACTTAACCGATAAGGACCTTTCCTTTTGAATGTCAGATAAAAATTGGAGGAGAATCTAATGCTTTTATAGAGCATTTGTTTTTTGTACTTCCATCAAGATTGTTACGCTTTGTTTAAGTGTGTAACTTTCATTATTTAAAAAAAAATTGTCTTTCAAATCTGTTAAAATACAAATGTAGTTTTATCGCATTGTAATTACAATTTTTGCCTCGTAGGGAATTTTTAATTAAATATATTTTTTCCGCTATTTCACGAATTCCTTTATCTTGTATGAACATGTTTTCAAATGCATGAAATGTTATTGTTCTTTCTATTAATATGGAATAACATCAATTGACTAAAATTAAAATTGCTGTCTTATTTTCCCAAGATTGCAAAGTACGTAATTGCTAGTACAGGGGGAACCTGGTAAAGTGGCAACCTTGGTGAAGAGACCGCTTGTCTATAGTTAGCACGTTCATACAAGTTCACATTACAACTACAACACTTTTCTGTCTGTAAGGTGACCAGTTTTATTCTAAACGAGGTTGATCTCGTTAAAAAAAAATCCATCGTGTTTTATTTAATTTCTTAAAAGTCAATTTCTATTGGTTGCATTTATGTTTCATTACATACATTACTCCTAATATTTATCCATGAAAATTAGGTTAGTATACAGTATTCCCGCTAAAGTCAGTTGCCACTCTGATAATTTCTGAACGTCAAGAGCTATCGCCATAAAAGTGAGGTCTAGGTATAATAAAGTTGCCATACGCTACGCAAAAAACCGCTTATAGCACTACCTGGCTAAATTTGCAGTTATCTTTATTGTATCAAACGGTATCAGGTACGGGAAAAAATTATTTACAAAATTGTTCGTTAGTGTTAAAAATTGAAGGCGTAAAAAACATAATACGGATGCTTTGGCCAATGTGTTACTAGATATTTTGTACATATTCCAGCGGTATTGCACACCAGCGTCCGTATGAGTATTGTTGCTGACGGAATAAACTTTCAGCTTGGAAGATATATGAGCTTAATGTCAGGTAAGTGCAGTTTTGGAAAATTCGATCAATTCGACGTGTTATGCCTCCCTCCCATCTGCAGCATTATTGTGCAAATTAATGAACATCATGCCAAAAGTAAGGTGACTCTTCCTACTATAGCGATGATGATGATTAACTTAGTAACTGACTTTTTGTCCGTATATCGGATCGTTTTGAGATAGGAAAGTTAACTCCGGATTTAGCCGCCAGGTAGCCCTGTAAGCGGATTCCTTGCGTAGCGCACGACAACTTTGCTATACATAGACATTATTTTACGACTAGCTCTTGCCGGGCAGAAATTATTCATGTGACGAAGGATTTTACTTCGCAGAGAGAGTATGCATATCAACTTTGTAAGAACGTGATGTTATAGCGTTATGATACAATACAGAATAATAGCGTCACAGTGCTACATAATGTCTTGCTACAGTACATTTACCTACAAACATGTACGATATATTGTGATTTATAATAGTCAATTTAGCCGATAGATTGTAAGACTCTTAAATCACGAACCCGAGTATGGCATCAACTTGTTTGCTGTCACCCACTAGTACAAAGATGACTTTGATGTCAAAAATTTGCACAATTAAAAGAGTTTAGTTCTATAAATAGATGAAACAGTATCTTCAAATGCACTGTACAATTATTAAACATGAATCTCGTAGAAATGATGCTTTAACTCTCCAAGCGTTTGCGACGTAAAATCCCGTCCACTTTATTCCAGTTCTCACTGCAATGCATCCATAATTTAACACTGAGCTATCTTAACATATTTTCTGATATTAAAGCTTATGTATATTGTAGGAGCCTATTTTTAAATGATTAGAAATCTTTCTATTAAAATTTTAATTTTTTTTAAAATAATTTATAAGCTGCATGAAAATTTTACTGTGAAAACAACTTTACATTATTTACCCATTTCCAAAACGCTCAGAGGGACAACTCGATCATTACTTTTGTAAGTTTTATTTTTGATATAAGGTAGATATTATGTAACTGATTATTAAGAACGGTTCAAGTGTTTGATCGTTACTGTAAGTTAGGCTCAGGGGTATTTTTTTTTTAATGTACAAAATTTTTAATGTAAAGTTCATGAATAATTAGGGTACGTGCACAAAAGTTGGGATGATGCATTTTGTGATATGCGTATTTACATGTTAAATATTTTATACGATATTTATTTTATTGTCAGTACAACTATAATGGGGGTCAAAAGAATATTTTAAGGTGATCTTAAAAATATTCTGATATTGTAAAAGTATAGTCAAATAGTGGATTAAAAAGGAGATAAAGCTCATTTATAATAAAACGGGGCTTACAAAATTCTAACAAAAAATTTGGATTATATTGTTAAATTTAGAATTACAAATAAATTTAACAATACAAAACTAAAACTGAACTGGATTAAACTGATTTGATTTTACTAAGTTTGAATGAAGGAATCGAAATATAATATATTTTCAATAATTTTTATCTCTTCATGTGCGAAATTTTTCAGTCTTTAAATCAATTTTTGAGTATGTGATATTTCACTGGATCTTCAAAGTGTCACAAGAAAAAAATCTAGGATAAAATATGCAAGACTGTTTAAAGCTTCCGCTATATTTTTAAAAAATTTATAATTCTTCTTACATTCATAATTTTCTTTTAGTAGACTCATGATACATTTTTGTTGAGTGAAACTGAACGACTACAGGAAATATTAGCGGATGACATATGGCTTTAGTACAGTTACAAAAGTGATTTAGAATGAAAAATAATAATTTCAAGAGTGCCTCAGTTCTGCGTACTAGTTGTTTTATTTCATACCATCAAAAGTTTGCTTCCGAAGAATATTGAAGTAAAGTGAATTTGTTACTGTCGTCCAAATTTTTCGGAGGAAAATCCGCATTTAAATGGAATTAAAAATTAAAAATGTTCCTATTTGATTTTCTTTCATTGTTATGAAAGAGCATTTAAAAGCGGAAATTCAAAATTAATATATTTTTTTCTACAGTGCAGGTGGAAATTTTTTAATTTCGCAGTAGCACTGCTGGCAGTTAAATTGTGCACCGAAAATACTATTTCATGTTTTTATGGAAATGCTTCTCTGTACGATGTCCATGCTATTAGTTCGGGATGCTGAAAAAAATTATGTATTTAATTAATTTTTAATAAAATTTATTTATTTTGAGTGAGTAATTTTGCTTTAACAAAAGAAGTCGGGGAAAATTGAAAAGTTTGGCTATAAACCTGGCAAATCTTGAAGTGTAACGTTACAGTTCCCGTATACTAAAAAAAATAAAAATTAGATTGACACAGGAGTGCAAATTTGGTAGATACAATAGTTTTTTTGACGAGGGTCTAGTTTTAAAAAAATAAGCAAAAACTTATTTAATCTGAACAGAATGTGCAATAAAGCAAAATATTACCTCAACAAACTATTTTATTTTTATTTTTTGGACTAGGCTGTCTTTAAAAAAAAGTCAGTATCCGCTACCTATATCATGTTTAGAGAATTTTTTTTAACTGTTAATACGACGAAAAACCTCTATACATTCCGAACTAATAGCATGATCTTCTTCACGCCCGCATTACCTTGAAAATATGCTGTAAATTTTATGGTATTCAATTTAACTGCCACATTATTACTGCCAAATTGAAATATCAACTTTTTTCTGTTTTTCTCCCTGCACTCCAATGTTAATGATTTTTGTTATAAGGTAGCGAAATATACGTATATTTTGCACTAAACATGCAAAATTTAGAAATCGCTAAAAATCACGTCTATTTTATTATGTTTATGATATCTATGATTTCTATACTCTATTTATTTTAATTATCGACTTTTCAAAGCACTGACAATTGTATGTAGGAGTTAATACTGCTTCTAAAACTTTTTTTTTGCAGAAAAAAATTAATTATTTAGGAACAAAGCTAAATTCATTAGCGTTCTCCGCATCTAAAAAATTGAGCTACAAACGGGCGAAATTTTCCATAACAACGCTTTTCCACTGCTACACTTATCTCACTGATTTGTCAGATCACTTAACGTCACGCTATCGTTTACGGGTGACTGCCAAAGCGTGAACTCACTAAACGCTGCAAAACATAAGCGATAATAAAAAAATAAGATAGAAATCTGCACGTGCGGGGGTCAAAAAAGGTGAAAACTAGTTAAATGGCGTACGCTGTCTGCCCACATGAATATCGGTAAAAAGAACTGTTGCAAAACAAATTTGTGTATCGTGGCCAGAGGAGAACGTTAATCAGGTGTTTTAAAACCGGCCTTTTTTTTATCGTATCAAGTTGGTCACGTTTGAATTAAAAGAAGTAGTAAATAGGAGTAATTTTGTAAAAAAAAAAAAAACCTAAGTAGTAGAGGAAAATGTAAATAAAGGCTGGTACGGATTAAATAAAGAATAATGTTTATTGATACACGTTCTATTTTTTTTTTCTTTTTCCATAAAGATTCCAGATTGCTTCAAAAAGATAGTTGAGAATGAGTTAATAAAATATGCGGCAAACGGTATATCGGATTTATATATTTTTTTCATTATTGCTGAGGTCATTTTTTAATATAAAATTAATGGTATTTGGCAGGATATTTTCGGATGATCTATCTACAATAGCAAATACGTACCTTAAACATTCAGAAATACATCTAATCCAGTTGCCACGAAAATTTATTCTAATAAAAGGGATATTCGATTTTCCGGAAAAATTCGGGCAGCCGATCGTTTAAAAAAGTGATGTAAATGTCCGTGTAACGGAAATGAATAAAACTGAATGCATTTGAAGCTATATTTCCTTCTGCAAAATAGCAAGATCGGCAACTTTGGAACACACGAAAGAACAAACTGACTTGTAGGGTCTCTCTCGTAAGTAGCTAAGTGGGTAACCAAAGGGAGATTAATAACTCTGAGAATAAAATTGTCACAGCAAGAGCTGTTCGCAAATTAATTTTTACAACTCTCATTCTTAAGTCATTCAAGTTTTACCACTGATATAAGTTTGCAGAAGGAATGATACAACGCTGAGAATTTTGAAATCTGTGTGTGTAAATGAAAATAATATTGCCGTTTTATCTGTCTATGACTATTATAAAAGATATATGTGTTTACACCTTTAAAAACAAATGGAATACAACATTTACTGGTTATAGCATTAACTTAGTATTCAGAATTATAATTGTTCAAAAGATTATTGCCGTTTCTCACATTACAATACATCCAGTGGTATAATTTTTTGTACAAAAACACAGAAAAGTTATTATCGGTTCATTTGATTAACATTTAGCGAACAAAAAACATTGCTGATGTAGTTGATCTTTAGATGACAAAAGCAAATGCAGTCAATTTATAGAAACACATATTCTTCAATGCATAGATTCTTTAAATTCTTCTTTAAAAAAGCATTAAGACAGTGCCGGATTAAGACAGCGCGGGGCCCGTAGCAAATGTTACCAAGGGGCCCCCTGCTCAGTGAAGCACCTATATATATATATATATATATATATATATATATATATATATATATATATATATATATATATGTTCACCCACACATTAAAGTAATAGAGCTAAATTGAATGAGAAAATAAATAGTGCTAATTATATTACAATTTATGTTTAGTGCTAATTAATGGTATTACTAATGCTAATTAGATGTAAACAAAATTAAAAGGTCCCACGTGTTATATTTGCGAGAGGTTTATCCCAGCCCTTCCTCCACCTTGGGTGAGCGAATCTGTAGGTTTTGTACGATAATAAAATAAAACACAACTTTTACGAATTTTCTTGATTCAAAATGAACAAATTTGAGTTAACATTAGACAAATAAATTTCTTTAAGTAAATTAGTGTGCGGAAAAAATTCCCGTCAAAATAAAGGGGGGGGGGGCAAATAGATAGTGAGACTGGCGATGTTTAAAGTTATTTATTCGTACAACTCAGGTTTTTTTTTTAAATGAATGTTAATGTTCATGGATATATATTTGGAATTTCTAACACTTCGCACCTTTCCCATATGCAAACATATAACTAGACAAGTTTACACACATAAAATAATAATTGTTTCTGTAAAATTTTTAAAACCATCGAAAACAATATGTACTTTAAACTGTGCCCTTAAACACTATTTTTTTCCCTATAAAAATAGATGCTTGTAAAATTATTTCATTATCTGGACGGTTTTTACTAATTATAGGTTACATATTTTTAACTTCTCTTAATTTATTTAATGGGTTAATTCATAAGAAATCGAACTGGGGATAGATAGATCTAGCACAATAATACCTCCACCATTCAAAATATACTGCATACACGGAAGGCATTTAAACTGTACACGCTTGTACAGGGGGACTGTTACTTCCACATACCGCTTGGAACACTTCTAAAGGTCATTTCGTTAGTGTTCTACAAGCATATGTACATTACTTTTCAACTTATCTTCGTTAAAATGATATAAAATATTTTGCTCCAAAAAAATCTTTATAAGAGGAATAGAATAATCTATATAATAAATAATAAAAAATTCGGATAAAACATTCATTATCGTATTACGTTCAAATGTTTTTGCAAGACATAATAATCTTAAATGTGACAAGTAATTTGTGAGTTTCTTTGTGGGTCAAGAGTATCCGAGAATTCTTTTTGATTTCAGTTTGCCTGAGGTTATGGCTTCTCGGATACCCCGACCGTGCGAAGATCCTCTCGGTTCTAATTATTTTATTTGAACGAACGTACTGGCATTCGTGCACTTGACCTGTGGTTTCGACCGGCCAAAAATCAATTCTTTCATATGTAACGTGGTTAATTTCCGAGATTAATAAGATAATTTATCGTAATAGTGGATTCCCCAACTATAAAAAAATGACTTACATTCTATATATTATTATTGTTTCAAAAAATAATTCGCCTTTGTTTAAATATTGTAAAATGTAAAATAAATAAGTAAAAACAAAGCAAGCCAACTACCAAAAGCCTTCTAAGATAGTTTACACCCTAGTACACCTTAGAATTTCGCCAAAGCCACACTGTAAAATACCTTTTAGATGTGTGGCTTTGGCTTAAAATGCCGTGGATGCCTGTAAAATGCCTTTACTGTAAAATAAAAGAACTTTGGGGCTGCCCAACATCCGTTTAAAATACCATCCTCATATTTACTGCAAAACAAAATAACTTTATGTCCAATATTTAAATAAAAATTATTGTTTCATGGGGGATTATTATTGATTATGCGGCGCGTTTTTCCTACAACCTTAATCCTATGGATCTCAGCTCTCGGGGAAATGCAGAAGGTCAACTCGCGTTCCAGAGAACATCTTCAGAAATAGCCACAAATATTTCCGTTCTATTGAGTCATTTTGAAAAAGTTTGATTATACAACTTCATTAAAAAATTATTTCTACTTGTTACTGAAAAGTCCCTGAAATGATCGGGACAGATAGACTACAGCCTAATGAATAATCCGGCCCACTGACGGATTAATACAATTTTATGGGTGGAGGCTTGGATGGAAGATTCACATATATATATATATATATATAAATTTTATGGAAGTAAGTTGGGATTGTTTACATTAATTTCATTTTTCTCGGGAGGGGCGGTCACCTCCTCCGACCCCTTCCCTTTAATCCGACCTTGATCAGACGCTGAGTCTGTTTTTTTTGTTTCGGCACTTAGTTTTCTTTCTATATTTTGTTTATTTCTGGATTCATTCTTCAAATAAAGACAAAAATGTAACATTATTGGTAAGGAATCCATTTTCTAAAGGCCATAGGTGGGTGGTGCAAGGACCTGGATACCCCTCCTCCGTTTGTCCGAGTTTCGCTTTTAGTCAACGAAAAGATAATGATACAGCCTTTCTTTCTGTCTTTCTTTTATTTCCCCCCTTTTGGATGCTCCCTGAAATTTTTTACTGAGAACCGTGTTTTTGTTCCACAGTATTGTTGGATATACTCTTGTGTGTGTTCTTATTGCTGACTTTAGAATACTCATTCAGTTTCGCCTAGGTAATGAGTTGACTAAATAATGCAGGCATGCAACAGCCACA
This sequence comes from Cheiracanthium punctorium, assembly GCA_038373885.1. NCBI lineage: Eukaryota > Metazoa > Arthropoda > Arachnida > Araneae > Cheiracanthiidae > Cheiracanthium > Cheiracanthium punctorium. Next base: position 1,708,367 of record JAWZYV010010736.1, on the reverse strand, counting down.
TTAAATATATTAATGACTATGTCATTTTATCTCACCCGCTTTTGAAAATGTGACATAAAAATAAGACACGAAAATGCGTTACAAAAACGCGACATAAAAGTAAGAATAAATGTCCGCTGAAAATGTTAGTATGTGTTACGTAAACCACCGTTTTCTATAAGCTCCGTAAGGTTGCATTTATTTGATAAAATGATTGTTTAAAAATTTCATCCATTTATTTAAATACTATTAGTTCACAACTGCTTTAATCTATAGTTACAATATTTCGTAAGCTGTAGAATATACATCACAAGTATATTTTACATATATTTAAATACTATTAGTTCACAAGAGCTTTAATCTATTGTTACAATATTTACTAAGGTGTAGAATGTGCATCACATGCATTTTTCTATAAATAGGTTACAATCCTAAAAATTTCAACATGGGGTTACCAGGTGAAATACACGATAGATGAGAGATAAAATGACATAGTCCATTAATGCCGTTTTAATATGGCAATCATGAAACTAAAAAATTAGGAGGGTTCAGAGGGGTCTCCCATTGACAAGGCTCGAACAGCCGAGTTATACATATATTCTTTCAATGAGTTGTCTACAAGTGATTTACAGTTCCACTATATAGAGCTTTAGAAATTGTCTTATCCAAAAAATAAATAAATGAAAATGAAAAGAAAGAAAAAAAGAATTACAAAATTTATCTGTTGCCTTAAAAAATCAAGAAAGATAAATCATGCCAAGCTCATAGATTATAAAACACTTTCCAATACAAAGTATTTTTGCGCCAAATCTGCTGTGTTTTTTAGTTAAAACTGGCGAGATTTCGTAGATAAAAAAATGTTGTATTATCACTATAAATGCAATTTTATGAGACCCTGTAAAAGACCTTTAATTTTTTTTAGCGTTTAACTGAAAAATATAAAAATTTTATACTCATTGTCTTGTGCTAGAAATGTATTAGTGTCTCTCAAATGCCACAGACTGCAATGGGAATACTTTTGAGTGCTCCTGTAGAACTATTAATAATCCGGACGTTATTCTCAATGGAGAGCATCATTTTGAGAGCCTTAGTAATATATATGCCAACTTTGTTTTCTTTCGAAAATCGAATATCTCTAAAATATGTTTTCAAGAATGACTGTTGATTCAGTCATTCCCGTATCAACAGATACAGGGGGAGACCCCCCCCCGAACCCACCCCCCTCTTTTAGTTCTGTTTTTTAGACTGTGCTATACATTGGATTTTTTTCTCCTGTAAAAGAACTATAAATGCTACATACACCATTTTCAATATGGTAGGTGGTACTGTACATAGATAAAACATAAATTTCGCACAAATCGATGTATATCCACAGCAGTTAGAACACTGGATGGGTGGACATCAGAACAGACAAATAACCGAAATCATAAGGACGTTAACCCGTTTTGGGTTCTAATGCATTAACAAATTTTCGTCGGTCGGAGACCCCCTTATACTCCTAGGCACATAGCCCTTAACAAAACACAATACAATAAATCAGTTAATTAACCCTCCAAGCGGCTGAGACGTAAAATCCCGTCATCTGTAAACGTTGTTCAAAGCGGCTGAGACATAATTTTCTGCTCCTTTTTTTCTGCTTCGAAAGCGGCTGTGACATAAAATCCCGTTACTGCTTACCCCCACTCGCCAAAACACCTGTGACACTTAGATTGATGGGTTGCAAAGGAGGGAAGAGAGCACAATGGCCAAGACACGCCTACGATACTTTAATTGCAGCTTTCAACCCCCCAGAAAATTATTTACAGATGTGGTGAGTGATCATACCTTTTCTAACTAAAGAAGAGAGAGGCCGAATGATTTCTGTATTTTTTCAGACAAGTAATCGTTTGAACCGGAGTCCCTTCTAAGCATGGTCGGGCACGGGAAATAAGTTTGAATATTTCGTAGTTTTCAAAGATCTCCAGGATACTTTTTCATTTATAATAATTTTAAATGTTTAATGAAAATAAGAAATTTTGAGTAAATATTTTACTTCTATCAAATTTTACCTGAAAAGGAAAAGCTGTTTCCTCGAATACAACAAAACAGTTGGCATATAAAAAAAAAAAAAAAACATATTTTATTAGAAGAGACCGATTTAACATATATGGAGTCTTGGGCACACATGCTTACGGATGAAGAGGGGCTTTAAAGAAATGTATTGCATATTATTATTTAAATTAATACAAATTTACATGTCATAAACCACTCCTGTATAAATATTAACTCTGTAATTATCCTATTATATAGTTACGCTGATCCGCGATTCACTCTCTAACAAATCCGGTACCGCTACTTCCAAACAGAACTTTTACCGTCATTAATCCAATCAGATTAAAAAGTTACTGTGTAAAACTTTAATGAAATTCATACAGTTCGTGCGATCGGCTTGAAAAATTTCATAATTATGTAAAAAATATATATATAAACGATCTGCACTATTTTAAAAATCTGAAAATCCACCTTCTCTCTTTTTTAAGCGATTTTCAGCTTTATTTTATTGCTCATTTAATCGCGGTGTTTCCAGTAAAATCAAAATCAAACGTCAATAACAGAGCTTGATCCGTGATTAAGTCCGTGATTAAATTACAAGACAGTCGGAACACGTACTCAACTTCCCTCACTATTTTTAGGAGAGTCCAATGTCACTTAGGTTAAATGTTTATCTTGCATTTCATTGTTTACATCAATAATACTATAAGGACGTTTTGGCAACCAACTATGTTTCAAGAATATTATTTTTCCCATTCCAATTTTAATGAACTAACGCATTATGTAGTAGCTGTCTGGTGTTATAAAATAAAGTAAAGACAACTTCTACATAATGCGTTAGTTCATTAAAATTGGAATGATAAAAATAATATTCTTGAAACATTAGAAGCCAAAAAGTCCTTATAGTATTTTTCATGTAAACAATGAAATGTAAGGTAAATATTTAATCAAAGTGGCATTGGGCCCTCCTAAAAATAGTGAGGAAAGTTGAGTATGTGTCCAGACTGTATTGCTGTAAACTAGTCCTCAGTTATTGATGTTTCAGTTTGATTTTACTAGAAAAGTAACACGATTAAATGCGCGATCAAATTTATCAGTAAAGCTGTATTCCGTCCTAAAGATTAAAACAAAATTAAAATAACTAGTTGCAAAGAACAGTAGTCTAAGATAAAATAAAATTAAATCCCAGTTGGATTCAGTGGTGATGATTCCCTTTCTGTGATCTGTGGGTCTCGGTCCCACCATCGCCCATTGCACAAGGGACTGAAAATAGTAGATGGTTGAAGAGTAAAAGTCGAGGGTTCTGGACTATCGCGCGGCAGTCGATCTAACGGTCTAGGGTTTCGGGCGGTTTCGTCAGATGTCTCGTGAAGACGCGGAAGAACACCTGAAAAAATCCTCCGACCAAGGCATTCCGACTTGGCAAATACCCTGAGTGCAGGCTTGCAATAAATGCACTACATAACACTCTATGATCTGTGTGGTTTCCCTGCTCACCTAGCATGGGTCTTTGAATAATCTGCCGGTTTAGCGGAGTGTTCAAAGATCCACGCTAAGAAATTACACATGTAAGAGAAGAGGAATCTTCTCAAAAACGTCTTTTCAATAATGAATGATGAGAGCAACCATCCTAAACCTGGTTTCAGACGATAAGAATTATTTAATCAAAATTTTAAATTTAAGAAGATCCATTTTTCTTACAAAATTTCTCGCATATTGCCTCCTGCCGTTGAAACTTTTCAGGATCCTCCACTGTCTTAGTTTTACCCTAACTACAACATCTTTCCAGAAAAACTAACTTCCCACATTGAACTGCAAGATTTTTTGTTGTTGTTTTGGTGTTATGTGGTGTGTGTGTGTGTCAGTTCATTTATGTAAATATGTATACATGCTAGAAAAACTTTTCAACCTGTAAAGAATTAAAGAAATTGTTACGTAAAGAAATACACAGAAATAGAACAATTTGTATAAAGCCAAAATTTTCATCTTAGATTTCGAAGCATTTAAATTTATACCGGATCACATCGAAAGCGTCAGTTTGTCATCGATTTATTATTTTATTATTGCTGCTTTTAATTGAACAATACGAATTTTAATTTCTATTTTTATTCTATATTAGCTGATGTACCCGCTCATCACACGGGAATAGAGATTACTTTAACAATTGGTTAAACTAAGCTGCCAAATAGACGAAAAAGTAAATAAATAAAATTTCCAATTAGCTAAATTTAAAAATAAAGATTAATTTTAGTGTAATTGTTTAAAATATGAAGTTCAAATCGAAGCGCTGTTGCAAATCAAAGCCATGATATATAAATACATGGAGAGAGAGGTGGGGATTTTCGTTTGATTATTTTGAGAAATCGCAAAATTATTAAATGTTTAATTTGAATTTCAAGTAATTTATTTTTACATATACATAACATGTTATAACTAGCTGCGTATCAGTTCTTCACGACGAAGAAAGTAATGATTTTTTTTTACACATGCATTTTAAATTATTCCAGCTATACGGAAACTGAAAAAATGCAGAAAACTTTTACTCGAACCTAGCGTTATGGATATTAAAATATGCTGTCATAGCTAGCTCAATTGTCACACGATGACCCAAAAGCTATATTGGCAGTGTTAACGATCGGGTGACAACCCTTTCTTCTTTCAATACACATAAATTAGAAAAATGTTTTAGTTAATTAAGTAATTTAATTTTTCCTATTCATCCTAAAATAAATTTTTAAGGAGTTGTAATAACCTGGTGTGCAGAAAGTGAAAGGATTCGTTTTCACATCTCGGCTGATCAAAAACCGCTATATGTACATGGCGCAAACGTGAACGATAAATCTGTGGGTCCGCAGCTCCTCTAGCTGTATATAGGCTGGTATACGGACGAGAGTTGCGGATCCGAAAATAACATCCTTTTGGGTGATGCCCTACACTAAAAAAAATTTTGTGGATTACTAAGAAATCTCTTTGAAACAAAGATGCTATAACTTTTCTTAGTATTGCTGCTAAATAAAGTCATGTAAATCAATTGGCAAACATGGCTTTATTTAGTAGTAATACTAAGAAAAGTTATGGCATCATACTAAAAAAATCTGGAGTGCCTCCACTCGACTTTCCGAAGACTTACGATTAGATCATTACCAAGCATTTAAATAAATTTTAATCGATGAATAATTCAAACATATATACCAAATTGAAACTCAATCGAATGCACCATTTAAACGCTAGCACACTTTCAAGACTTTCTCCCAATACACTATAATGTCAAAGAAATCTTTGTCGTAGCCCTGTAGAAAAACTATAAGTCCTATATACACCAAAATCAATACCGGTCTTGCGACGGTGGTTTATAACATGTATGTCCAATTTGAGCTCAATCGAATGATCCGTTTAGGAGCTATCGTGTTCACTCACACACACACACACACACACACACATACATACATACATCTCGTAAAAACAGCATAAATGAATTCAGAAGACCTCAAAACGTGTAAATACATCAAAGTCTCGAAGTCGAATTTTTTCATGATTACAATACTTTCCTTACATGGTGCATGTTCGGAAAGTAACAAGTAATGGAATCATTGTTTCCTAGAGATTTCTTGGTAATCAACTGATTTTTTTTTTTAAGAGTGTAAATTGTAGGGAAAAAAAGATTCTCCACGCTCTAGACGATCCCCAAGTCTGGCATAATAGCTATAAATCAGTCCCGTACTGCTAAGCTGTCAGTATTCGGCTATTAAAAAAAAAAAATCAAATTATTAAGCAGAAAGGCTTAATTTAAAATGCAGACTTTTTCTAAGAAGGAAAGATCGTCATAATCTAAATAGGTTTGCAAATTTTTGCGATTTTAAATCGTTTGAAATAGCTTCTCGAAATTATTAAACTTCTACTTCTTTTAAGAATATTAAAACGAATAAATTGTTTTCGCCTAAATAAAGCATTGATATAAGGATTAATATATATTAAGCATTTCAGTGGTCCAATTCCGAAGGATTTTTTTTTTTTTTTTTTTTTGGATTACATGTGGGAATGGCGCCAGTTGTACGTCATACATTTAAAATTGACAAAAATTTGTACTCATGTTTTTTTAACCATTACCGTTGACAAATTAACAGCGCTTCGCTTTTGATTACTCCCTCTAACTGCATAAAGATGCGCAAAATGATAGAGAGAAGACGTAGGCGACCTTAAAATTTTGAAAATCCACCCGTTTCCCCAAAAATACTAAAATTCAGAGCCTTATTATCGCATGGGAAAATCGGGACTTTGTAAAGGGCCCCCAATTTCAAATGTTCTGAAATAGTCTTCTTTTATATCAAAATTTTTTGAAAAAAAAAAAAAATTCATGGATGGGGCCCCCAAAATTCATCAATGTCCGGGGCCCCTGTTGGTCATAATCAGGCCCTGCTTAAATTTAGCAATTTAAGTCGCTAAAATTATTAAATATAGATAATTTAAATTGAATTAAATTCATTTAATTCAATTTAAGTCAATGCGCCAGTGGGTCCTAATCTTGCGCGCAAAACTTGGTATAAGCGCTGAGCATTCAAATAATACAATATATTCACATAAAAACGATCCAAAAGAATTACTTTCAATAAACTTCTGCCGCAAGAATTTATGAAACTTCGAATTTCAGTCAAAATCTAAAATTTTCAGATTTTGGTCTTATAAATCTAAAAGCGCATTCAACTTGCGTCAACCTATACATGCATTTTTTTTATAAGTGCTAGTACATGTCTTTCAAAGGACTCCTCTTTTGCCTTAGCAACGTGAAGGCACAAGCTATGGTTAAGCCTTAAAAATGACAAAAAAAAAAAAAAAAAAAAAAAAAAAAAAAAAAAAACTGAAAATGTGTGTTTTTGTGACCTTCAGTGACTTTGCGTCGATAACCTGCCACAGATTTCTCATATATTTCATGAAGTTCTATCGTCTAACATTATAGATGTGAAATAAATATCATGGCAAGTTGTTCCCGCAAAGAGTTTTTGACCACAGCATTTTCTATGTCTGAGAAAAACGCCCACTTTTGTGTGCTGCACGGACTTTTTTACAGGCCCGTAGCCAAAGGGGTGCCAGGTGGGGCTGAGCCCCATCCCCCCTATAAAATTTCACATAAAAAAAAGTTTAATGCAGATGCTTTGAAAAATTTTTGTATATAAGGTAAAGTTATCAAGGTTTTATATCAAAGTTTTGTATATCAAAGTTTTATACATACAAAGTTTTTCTTTGTAATACTCTGTCATTTTTGTTTTGTGTTCTCATCTTCCAAATATGATCTTGACAACTTTAAATCCATTCTGTTTAAGCCAAGGAACTTTTACTTCTTGGAAGCCGTTTGGACTTTTCAGAATTTATTTAATTATAAACTTATGCTATTATTTAATGAAGAGAAATATAGATAAAAATGTTATCATTCAAAAAAATATAGGATGCCACCCCACTTAAGTTAGGGTGCCCCCCCCTGAAAAAAAGAGGGTGCCCCCCTGAATAGAAAATCTGGCTACGGGTCTGCTTTTTTAGTGGGCCATAAAAAATGAACAACTCACTTTGAGACAAAATATTCTGGATTTGCTACATTAATAAGATAAATAACAACTGGGAATTTTTTGGTAAAAATCTCAGATGGCATGAATCCTAGGTGTGTTACTTTCTCAGATTCGTGCTCTTAATTTTTCTTGGAATTTTTTCGCATATGCAGAACATAAATAAAGGTCTTTAAAAACGTTTATTATCTAACAAAGATTAATATAGATATTTCATTTAACAAATTTACTAAACAAGTCCTTTAAATGAAACATCGAAGAATTTTTAATTTTTATTTTTCTCGTACGCTTGAGATAATTTAAATGAAAGCTTTATTACCCTACACTCAAGTACATTATACTCTCTCTCTCTCTCTTTTTTTAACTGTCATATTTTTTTTGCATTACAACTTCAAAAATGATCGAGTGAAAGCCAAATTTCCTATTTCTCTTTCCTAACTAACTATATAAACTTTTATGAAAAAATGCACAGTTCGAAAAAAATATAAGAAATAATAATAATTATATGGAACACTTTGCACATTTTATCAAGGGCGTCTTATATAAGGTTCAGGTAAATGAGATATATCTGACATTGGACACTTTATTGAAAATATGTACACGGGGTCTTATCGCATGAGCAAATCGGGGCTGTGTCCAGGGCCTCATCTTGAAAGGGGCCCATTAGATATATTATTTTTCGTTCATTTCTATCAAAGCTTTATAAAGAAATTTTTCAGATAAAGAAGTATAGTAAAAAGATAATCACTAATTTTACTATTTTTAGAGCACAAGCGTCACTCTCACTACCTGCTCATTATGAGAGGGGACAAAAAACAAAATATCTCTTTTTCCAATTTTCATCAGACAAAAATCTGGCTCATGGTGAGTGTACATGTAAGCCACCGAGAAAAGAACTTTGGTTTCCTACAACGTTGCGTAGATTCCCGAGTATTTAGGGGGGAAAGAGGTGAGGGAGACCAGTTGGTCAGATTCACCGGACATGTGCTCCTACAATACAAAGTAATTTATCAGGCGGTAGGTAGGCTGTCACGTCGGCAGTTTGTTAATTACCTTGTTCCCCACGCCTTCCATGCGGAAATGGGGGGAAGCAGGTTTTTCTTGTGCATTTTCGAGAGATACAGATCCCATACACTGGAACTTTTTTGAAGTTATCACTAGGCAAACTCCAGGCCGCTCGGAGGGTTAAAGTGCAAGTAACGACTTTTCAAAATTTCCAAAGAAATCGACATAGCTTAATATAATTACATTAGACATTTTTCGAGGTACTACAATCCAGGCGATCCGCCAAGACGAGCAACTTTTCCGCAAAGATAAATGCCGGACACATGAAATTATTGATGGTTCGGAATACGATTGCCAACAGTTTGCCAGGAAATTTGAGGAAAAAATAGTTTGGCGTTAATGACCGCCGGGATAATACGTAAATACCTTTTTCGATTTATCGTAAAATAATAAAAATATCGCCAAGTTCGGTTCATTTTTCAAAGCATTTTTTTCGCACCCAATTTAGCAATTTATCGCAAAAGTCGCCAACATTGCCGGCTTTTGGTTCAAATTTTGAAGGAGGCACACGATCGTCGTCGGATTATTAGCTAATCATATTGCAGGATAGTATTATATGCTTAAAATAGATGCCTGTCTCTAAACTGCCATTGACCGTATTGTATTGAAATTATTTTGAGTGCTCCCGTATAGAAAAACTTTTAACTATACAGACACTATTTTCGATGCAAAGCTTCATTTTGTAATCCTTAATAACATTCAATTTTGTTTCATTTCAAAGAGCAGAATATCTCTAAAACTAGAAGTCAAAGCCTGTTGTGAAGGCAATTACAATGGGCGAGAGAAAAAACATTTTAAGGAAATTTGTCTTTCATTCAATATATTTAATTTTCATCCACCTAAAATAAATAAGTTCATATTCAATTTTTATTACAGACCCAAATCGAATTTCATGCTCATCTGGAAACGCGCGGAATCTTTTCGCAGTCGAAAGCTTTCGTTTTGTATACATAAACATTCGAATATCCAATAGACGATTTATTTGTGGGGAAAAAAATAATAAACTGTGTAATCGGGAGAAATTATTTTAAACGTATTGGAATCCCCCCAATTGTATGACGTCATTTTCACTTAAAATAGGTCATTTTGTCACGCAAATGATTCAATTTTTCTGACTCTCGGAAACGAAATGGTGCTGAAAATAGCGAAAAATCGCTTAAAAATGAAGGAACGGGTGGATTTTCAGATTTTTAAAATTGACAGATTGTTTTCTATATTTTTTTACAAACTTGTGAAAAATTTCAAGCGGATCGTACAAACGATGTAGAAGTTGTTAGGTTTTTTGTCCTTGACTTTGTAATCTTTTTGCAGTCATAGAGGAAAAAGTTTTATCTTGAAGTCAGGGTTCAGCGCAACTACAAGGGGTGATCAAATGAAAAGGTACGAAACGTCGCAACAACCTAACCGTTATCATATTTGTCCATGCAGCTATGAGAGCACGTAGCGAGACATCTAGGAATGCGATTCGTGCCTTTTGTGTGGATAGGAACATGCGGGGGCCCGCAGGAGAGAGCAGAAGCTCTTGTAAAAAGCACCCTCCTACGTCCAATTGACGCGGCAGTGCGTGTGAGGACAGGATGGTGTTCACATTGCAAAATTCGGCGATTTAGGGGCAGCGAGGCGTTATCCGATTTCTGACAGCGGAAGGTGTTAAACCGGCCACTATTCATCGCAGGAGGATGATCGTATACTGGGAAGGCTGTGTGTCCCACAAGTCAATGAGAAAATGGAATGTCCGTTTTCGCCAAGGAACTGGCCACGTTCAAGTGGGAGACGTTGGACCATCCGCCCTACAGTCCGGACATGTCGCCCTGCGATTTCCATGTGTTGGTTCCACTGAAGAAACCACCTGAAAGGGAAGCGCTTCAACTCGGACGACGTACTCAAGGACGCTGTGACGGACTGGGTCTCGTCACGGCCACAGGAATTCTGGGAACAAGGAATCCTGCGGCTTGTTCGTCAGTGGGATCGTTGTGCTCAGGCCTGTGGTGTATATTTTGAATAAAGTCTACATTTGTACCCAAAGTGTCGTTTCGTACCTTTTCATTTGATCACCCCTTGTAGTTAGTAGGGTGATACGCTTTAAAGAATAACTTCCCATAGAGCGCAATTTATTGGGACTATTTTGAGTGCTCCTGTAGAAAAAAATCTATAAAGGCTACATAGATCCTTTACAATAGGGTACATGGTACTGCAGATAAGAATAACATATATAAATTTCGTAGAAATCAATGCCTATTGACGCGAGTCAAGGATGGACAGACAGACAAACCGAAATCTTAACTTTTCTACCTTGTTGGAAAGTGTCAAAAAAGCTAGATCTTGAGGGGGAAAGACGAAAACTTTCAAGGTAAAGGCGCGGGGCCCGTAGCATTTGCTAAATCTGCTATATTGTTAATCCGGCACTGCATTAAGAGCGTATTGAAGATATCCCAAAAATCTCCGCAGAATTTAAACTATTTTTGCAAGATTCTTTCTGACAAATTCAATGTATTTATTATTACTGCAGTATGGAATTCTTTTTTTTATTTTGAGATGTATAATCATATTCTTATTTATTTAAAAATCGCCGTGGACATAAAAAAAAAAAAAAAAAAAACATTGAATATACCAAATTTCATAGTCAGAGAAGGCAAAGTATAAAATGCATGTTATGACAATTATTTACGTTACAGATTGCGGGGGAATTCATTACTTTTATGAACTGTCATTTGAAATAACACAGCAAGTCACTAACTCATTAATTAGGTTTGCAAAACTAACGTATTTATTTATACTTTTGAAAGGAATTGGATAATTATATGTCTTGAGTTAAAAGTAGTACATGTTGATCAGTTTCAGAGTTAAGTATTTCTATACACTATACCAAACAATTACGAAGTTTGAAGCATTTTATTTCAGCCATAAATGTTAGGAGTACACTGATGTAAACTATTCTTATGTAATGCGTATTTTATTCTATTCTCTGAAAATTTAGTGAACGGAGGTGAGGAAAAATAAAATCAATCTCCATTATGCTTCATTCGAGCTTTTATAAATGGGTAATGTTATTCTCATTTCTAGAAATATCATCAAGTTACATTGAATATATTTTTCTTGGGATAATGTTATTTTACATTCTATAATTAAATATATTGATAAAGAGACGACTGGGTTTTCGACTTAATTTTAGAAGTAGGTGCAATAGTTTTATTTTGTTATATTTGTAAACATTTACCATAAAGCAACCACATAAATAGAAAAAAGTGTGTAGTTAAGTTTTTAGAATTTAATATAATTTCTTGTCATTTCGTTAAATTCTAAATTAATTCGTAAATAATTGGTTTATCGTTAAATTTTTTTTATCATTTATATTAGAGGCAGGTTGGATGCATAACATTTGAAAAATAACAATTAATGCTTAGCCACGATTAACGATCTAAAAATAACGATCAGTGTTTAATCACGATTAACGATTTAAAAATATCGATTGATGTTAAATGCCGATTAAGGATTGAAAAGTAAAGATTAGTGTTTAATCACGATAAACGATCGAAAAAATAGCTTTTTTTATTTAATCACGATTGACGCTCAAAAGTTTCAGACAATAATCTTTAAAATATCGTTAGTCGTGATTACTGATTATTTTCAATCGTCATCGTTGGTTGTGATACCATAATATTTTTCAATCATCAATCATCATTATTTTCCTCACAGCACTGCTTGAAAGTTTGATAAAATGATGCATATTTCTGCTTGGCATTCGTTATAAATCTTAATCTTATCTTAATATATATATATAATGCTAATATTCGTTTGTAAAGACAGGGTTTTCTCTATCACCACCAACTCGAATTAACTTCCCGTTGGGGTGGTAAATACCCCTTGGCCTCACGGTGAAAGTAAGGGAGTTTGGTCGCGGTGGACGAAAGTGGGTGGCGAAAATGTGAAAAAATATATATCTGTCCTTTTCTAACTCATGAGAACTTCTGAAAAGTTCTAAAAATTCCTGGAATGACCTAGAAAACTCCAAAATGTGTGCAACTGTTACAGTCAATCTAGAAGGTTCTAGAAGGTTCTAAAAATTTCCAGAAAGTTCTAGGAAGTTCCAAAACATGTGCAACCGTTCAAATCGATTTAGAATGATCTAGAACGTTCTAAAAACTTCTGGAATGATCTAGAAAGTTCCAAAATGTCTGCAACTGTTAAAATCGATCCAGAATGATATAGAAAGTTCTAAAAATTTCTGGAATGATCTAGAAAGTTCCAAAATTTTTCTGCAACTGTTAAATACAATCCAGAATGTTCTAGAAAGTTCGAAAAATTTCTGGAATGATCTAGAAAGATTCAAAATGTCTGCAACTGCTAAAATCGGTATGGAATGTTCTAGAAAGTTCTAAAAATTTCTGGAATGATCTAGAAAGTTCCAAATTGTGTGCAACTGTTAAAATCGATATGGAATGTTCCAGAAAGTTCTAGAAATGTCTGGTCGAGTGAAGATCAATTGCGATGGGTGATTGTCATTCGGAAATTTTATAGCATACTGCTTCGCAGCCTCTAGCTTATTCCGATGAAATTCTCCGTAAAGTAACACCATTTCAGTGTATTCATTAGTATTAAACATTATCTTTCGTTTTTTATACTCAATAAGCTACGAATTCAAATAGCATGAACTTTAGACAAACACTAACAAAGTAACTTAAACAACAGTTTTTCAACTCCAATAAAATATTAAAATTTAATGTTTATCGTCTGTTGCCATATCAGCAGGAATACTTTCTATACATCGCATGTTTAATGGTCGAATAAGTCTCTCAATATCTAAGATAGAAATCTAAATTATCTACGTTAAAAATGGATCCTTAAATATCTTTTATACCATTAAACATGCGGTGTATTTTAACCCGAGCAACGCCGGGTTTCGCTGCTAGTATATATATAAAATGCTAATGTTCGTTTGTAAAGACAGGGTTTTCTCTATCACCACCAACTCGAATTAACTTCCCGTTGGGGTGGTAAATACCCCTTGGCCTCACGGTGAAAGTAAGGGAGTTTGGTCGTGGTGGGTGGTTGTGGGTGGCGAATCTTAATCTTATCTTAATATATATATAAAATGCTAATGTTCGTTTGTAAAGACAGGGTTTTCTCTATCACCACCAACTCGAATTAACTTCCCGTTGGGGTGGTAAATACCCCTTGGCCTCACGGTGAAAGTAAGGGAGTTTGGTCGCGGTGGGTGAAAGTGGGTGGTTGTGGGTGGCGAAAATGTGAAAAAATATATATCTGTCCTTTTCTAACTCATGAGAACTTCTGAAAAGTTCTAAAAATTCCTGGAATGACCTAGAAAACTCCAAAATGTGTGCAACTGTTACAGTCAATCTAGAATGCTCTAGAAGGTTTTAAAAAATTCCAGAAAATTCTAGAAAGTTCCAAAACGTGTGGAACCGTTCAAATCGATTTAGAATGATCTAGAACGCTCTAAAAACTTCTGGAATGATCAAGAAAGTTCCAAAAAGTCTGCAACTGTTAAAATCGATCCAGAATGTTCTAGAAAGTTCGAAAAATTTCTTGAATGATCTAGAAAGATTCAAAATGTCTGCAACTGCTAAAATCGGTATGGAATGTTCTAGAAAGTTCTAAAAATTTCTGGAATGATCTAGAAAGTTCCAAATTGTGTGCAACTGTTAAAATCGATATGGAATGTTCCAGAAAGTTCTAGAAATGTCTGGTCGAGTGAAGATCAATTGCAATGGGTGATTGTCATTCGGAAATTTTATAGCATACTGCTTCGCAGCCTCTAGCTTATTCCGATGAAATTCTCCGTAAAGTAACACCATTTCAGTGTATTCATTAGTATTAAACATTATCTTTCGTTTTTTATACTCAATAAGCTACGAATTCAAATAGCATGAACTTTAGACAAACACTAACAAAGTAACTTAAACAACAGTTTTTCAACTCCAATAAAATATTAAAATTTAATGTTTATCGTCTGTTGCCATATCAGCAGGAATACTTTCTATCCATCGCATGTTTAATGGTCGAATAAGTCTCTCAATATCTAAGATAGAAATCTAAATTATCTACGTTAAAAATGGATCCTTAAATATCTTTTATACCATTAAACATGCGGTGTATTTTAACCCGAGCAACGCCGGGTTTCGCTGCTAGTCTAACTGTATAATTTTAGTTACTTTAGTAGAAGTTTCTTCTTTAACCCCTGCGTTCTCTCGACCATCAAAATCACGTGATAAGCTTTCTCCCCCAATTTGTTGTGCCCGTGATAATGCCGGGCTCTAGTGCTCAAAAGTAATGCGCCCGAAAGATAAGAGCATTTCAATTCTTATGCAAGGATATTTTGAATATCTCATTTTACACAACAGCTGACTATGTACGGCTATTTTTAACTTAATTCGGAGATAGTTTATTTTTAAATAGATGTGAGCAGTACTCAAATACGTGTATCTCTGATATCCATCGTGCAATTCTAGCTCACTTTTTTTTACTTATGTTCAAATTAAACTTGATGAATATTCATTTATTTTATTAAGTAAGTTTAATAAAATTCTCCTTTAATGCTTAAAACATATATTTTTAATGATTCTCTGCTTACTAGACGACACGCATTTGGTTAAAATAACTATAAATGTTCGCTTTTCCCAGAAATGTAACTTTTAATTTCCTTTCACGTTAAAAAAAATTCCAAAATCTTAAAATGAATATATATATTGTACTACATGCACTTATTTTTTATACAATTTTCTTGAATAAAAAAATAGGCACTTTTATTACCGTTTTCTTGAAAATCATACGACCTTCAAGTGGTTTAACAATTTCACGAAAGAGTATAATTTGTACAATATTATAAAGTAACTGTAGAGAAACTGGCGTATATTTAATAGCAGTAAAAGCAAGCAAGAAAGAAATCGTGAAACCTTTTCTGGACAAAGTGCAAGGGTCGATATATATTCTTTACAGACCTTAGTGTCCATGAATGCGATAAATTTGAAAGCATGCATCAGTTATGATTATATAATATGAATAATGTACATTGGAGCGTCCATGAATGTAAATTGGAGTATTTGTGAATCCAAATGTATTTTTGTAATATTTTATGTAGTGTGCTCTTGTGCATAGGTCTTCGTATCTACGAAATTACCTAGTAATGGAGATGATACTGAACTATGTTAATTTCGAATCGAGACCTTTCGGATTGCACTAGTATCGAGGAACTGATAAAGCCTCCATCACGTTTCCGACACCTCTAAAGATTTATGCGTAATTTGAATTACAAAGGTACAATGCAAAGTGGGGCGATATTGATCCAATCCCCAAAGATCTTATTCAGTGAAACCACACTCAGGGCACTTCATGCATTCCGTAATAGCATGGTAAACTAATAGGTCAAAGAGACACTGCGTTTAAACTACGTGAATTGGTGTAGTGAAATACTATTCCGTTGTGGTAATCTAAGTCTAATTAATTCTAGATAACAAGATTTTACTTACATATATATATATATGTTTTCCATGAAATTTCAGAGACAAATAAATTTTTTGAATCAATTTCAATTAAGTTTCCGGATTCAATCAGCATGTTAAAATTATGTTGTAATTCTCGCCTATTATTCTCTTCGTATTTTTTGGAGTGAGTGGTGCTCTACCGTCCTCTGTAGAACCCTGATTTTATACCTGAGACTGTTATTTTGTTGTAGTAAATCAAAAACTTTGTATCATTTGCTGGTAATGTTAGTCTTTAAATAGTAGACTATGCTATCCAGCTGTCAAATGAAATTATCTTCTGGTATATCACGACTGCATCCACAGTGAGATGTAACGGAGAATCAGCAGTGTTCTACCATTCTCTGTAAAACCCTGGTTTCATCTCTTCTCTTATTATTTTGCTACAGAGAGACGAAAAAAATGTCGTATTTCCCAGCAATGTTATTCTTAAAACATTAGACTATTCCATCCAGACGTCACATGAAATCATATACAGTAGAATCTAGCTACAACGATATCCTCAATAACGATAATTCTCTCTATTACGATATTTTTTCATAGTCCTGGCTGAATTCCCTTTACATTAATGTAAAACAGTTCTCTGTATTACGATATCCTTTAAAACGATAATTCTCTCTACAACGATGGTAATAATTATCCCTTACATCACAATAATTCTCTCTACTACGATATATTTTTTTTCTACGATGCATCAGAAGCCCAACTCATGCACACACATTGAAAGGCTACACAAAGAAAGTCGAGGTAAAGTATGGTTAGACCACGCCTCTACCAATGAACGTCTTCTAAGTTTCGTTTTACTAATGTAACACTATGGTAATGAGAAAGTGCATTTCTAGTAAGGTGGAAAGATAGTTATTTCCTGGAGACACATCTTCGATTCCTATCCCCCCTCTTTAAAAAATGGTCAAGGATTCCTTTCATCGCAACTGATCCTATAGAAAACGATACGTCCTTTTGTCTAAACTTGAGTAAGAATTTTAACCTCCGATAAATCCTTTCGAGGTCGATTATTACAAGAGGATATTATAAATTATTTATCAGTTTTGTTTACTTTGAAGTTTGTTTAGTGAAAATCGAAAGCAAATGGGTAAAAGAAAAACATATGTCCATCGAAGTGAAATTCAACCTCATAAAAGATTTTGATAAAGGCATGAAGCAAGCTGAGGTTTGCAGAAAATACGGACATTCGCAGTCGACTTTTGCCAATTTCCGATTTCTTTACACAGAATTCAAAATAAATAAGGATAAATTAATGGGTATGTATTTTCAGTTAATATCTAATACATTTTAAAAAACGATTTTGCGGTATTCAGGTATTATTTATTTACACATTATATATTTGTTATTCAAATATGCTATAAATATTTATAAGCTATATCGCCACTAGAATCCAAGGCGAGGCAGCAAGGGTATTTAACTAAAATTTTTGAATGTTGTGAAAATTGCTGAAAACTATAAACATGTTTTTCTCCTTTCATTTGTTATATATTACTTGCGAGTGTTTGCTGAATGAAAACAGAACACTTTCTTTTGACAGCGCAGGGAATGGGATATATGAAGAACAAAAATCTTTTCGTTCCAATATCGATTCTCTCTAAAACGATAATTCTCTTTACAACGATATATTATTTTAACCCCCAAAATATCGTTATAGAGGGATTTCACTGTACGCGCATTTTGCTACTATATCTACAGTGGGATCTACGCACCAAAAACTTTACCTTAATTGTCTACTTTAAATCACACGCAACAAAAAAGGTTTTTAATTTAAATATGTACGATCGCTGAATACATTACAACATTCCACTGGTAAATAAATATACTATTTAACATCTTTAAGATTGCTAACGATTTTGAATGTGTGTGTGTGGACGCATAATAGCCCATATATAACATTTTTATGGTAATTTATTCATATAACCAAATGGAATAGTTGAAGAATATATATAAACTCTCCTCAAAAATCAATTTACAAAGTGAAACCGCAAGTGGTCTGAATCCTGAGCAGTTCAGATTATACTGAATGATTAATATTTTATTCGTATAGCGATTAGCATCTATATTCAGGGAAACTGCTTACGTAAATGTATAATCGTGGTGCTGGGGCGGCAAAATGAATATTTCACTTGCACACCCTACATGATTAATCCCTCTTATTCACACTACTTCCTAATCACAACTTTTTCACAAAGCCCTCTTCGGGGAATTATTGGATAATGAAGCTCATATAAAATACATGATTTCTCTGAAGTACCTATGAAGAAATGCACAGAAAATATTTGAGACACATGTTCAAAATCATAATTTAATGTCACATTTGAAGGAATGCTGCATACGTGAAGAAACTTAAAATTTATAGCAAAAGTAAGAAGACTTTCAAATATGTACTTTAAGAAAATATTTGGATTATGAAGAATTATACTGCACAATAACATACTGAAAATTTGTTGCTTCATAATTATTTCTCTAGGACTTTAGATTTATTCTACTGAGGATAAATTATTGGCAAAGGAAATCATTTTGAAATAAAAACCAAAACCTGTTTGTGTGTTTGTTAATATGTATGACATACAAATCGACACCGTATGATGAATCTACTTAAAATTTCGCTGAAATATGTTTAAAAAAATACAAGGGAAATTTTGTTCAATTTTAAGTATCAGGATCCACTAGTTCCCCAATTTTTAAGGGATTTTCGTAATTTTCACCTCTAAAAGCTGTCCGGATTGCCCAATTTGTAAGACAATTAGTCATGGGAAGAACCGTCTGCATATAAAAGTTAGCTATCATAAGTGAGATCTACGTCATTGTGATTTCACGTGTTTAAAATTGCACCAGAAACTCAATTCGGTTATGAGGCTTTGTACGCAGTATCCGGAAGTTTAGAAAGTAACGTGAAATTTCTTTTTTGTTTGCTTTCAATAATTTTCACGAAGTTGCATATAGGGACTGAGAATGACGTAATTTTGATGGCATGAGTATAAAACTGCATTGGATCAATTCTTTATTCGTCTTAAATCGTTTAGAAACCGTTAATGGATTAAAATTGGTGCGCTCATGCCAAATTTTTAACTTTACACTTTATAAAATTATTTTTATGAACATAAATATTAAGTTTATTCAGATTTGTTGGATTACCTTGTATATCAATTCATACGACGTTGCTAATTTTTAGACAATGTGTTAAGATTTTGCATTAACGACAACTGTAATCAAGATTTTGTTTTCATTGAATGAGAACAAACACGCGAATACGTAATTTTTGAAAGTGAAAAGTTTATTACAGTACAAAACACCACGTTTGTGCGTTTATTAACTTAAATAACCGCTCTTGAACATACGATTCTAATGGTTTTTTTAATAACTAAACGCACTATTGGAAGGAGTACAAGAGTTTATGAATACAATTGTGCCACTGCTCACCTGGGTGGGAAGGGGAAAATAGGGAGAATAAAATCATCTGCTAATTAACATTTATTACATTACAACTTGCATTATAAAAACAGTTATGTGGTTACGCAATTTTTCGGAATCTGTCCTGTATATGTCGGTAAAGCAACAGAAGGCTTAAATCGAATCAGCCGTTTGTATTTATTAGTTTAACAATTTCCATTACGTGCGAAGAACGGGTACTTGAGCTAGTATCTTATATTTTTAACTAATAATTTTCTCTGTTTCATCTTATCGTCATTTTTCATTTCTTAACTCATAAACTTCTTAATATTTCGAACATACAAGCAAGGAAAGAAATTGTAAGTGTCTGACACTGTACTTCTTATCCTTTTTATTTAAGTATGTGGTTAATCCAATTTGTCAAAATATGTAAATTTATATGCGACACAACCATACACACATATCTAACAAAAAGGTTTGTAATCTTAATAAAAAATATATAATTTATTCTGATTTATAAAAAATTATCAATAAATATTTAATAAATAAGTTCTGCCTTCCTAAATTTCATAGTATTATGTCTATTACTAGTTCCGCAGATTTAACTTAGTCTTGAGATTTTATTTTAATTTATTACGTTTACAAAATGGTTTGGAACCTCGGGAAAAACTAACAGCATGTAAAACGTACCTCCAGTTCAAGCTTTCAATTCATTTGCCTAAATCATCGATAGCTTTAGAGTGTTTGCAGAAGTATTAATTTGTAAATCAACGCATCTGGAATCAAATAACGCTCTCCTATAAATACTTGCTGAAATACCAGCTGTATTCACCTAAAGAACATTCATGTATATTTGAGTTAAAACATACCTCCAATTCAAAATTTCAAATCATTTGACTTAAATAATTGAAAGCTTTAGAGGGTTTACAGAAATAATCATTTGTAAATCATTGCATCTGGAATCAAATAACGTCCTCCTGTAAATATTCGCTGAAATACCTTTTTCATTCTCTTACCAAAGAACATTCACGTATATCCGAGTTTCTCGATTATTCATGAGTTTTATCACTTTTATAAGATTAGATGGATAAGCCTTATCAATTATAGCTCGTTGTAATACACGCCCTAGATAATTAAATTCCTTCAAGGGCTCAGTCTATGCGTTTTCTAGTCTTGTGAGCTACTTATTGAAAACATTTTTCTCAGGATTATATTTGAATTTGTCTTTCACGTAAAACATATTGCGATTTCATGTAAAACATATTGGCTAATCATTCATTCTGTATTTTCTTAAATTTATCAAAGACACCGATATTAATGTGCAGTGTAACGTTGTAATTAACACTAGAAGCGCCGCACTTTCTTCCTACCTAGAAGCGCCAGCAGCAGTCAAATTGACTGCTCAAAGAATTTTGTACATTTATTTGAATGCAAAAAGTTTATGGTATTTTTTAAAGAATAAAATGTTAATTTTTGTTAAAATACATGCTACGAAATATATTTTTACTTACTTTTTAATAAAACTCATTTTAATGCTATTCGCAATTTTTACATATTAGAATTTTTTCGATGCTGGAAGTGCATTAACCACATATGAAATGTGAACATTCCTGGCACATATCATTTGTTGTTCTTACAAAATCCAATTTGGCACTGACGTCTCTTTTTTGAGAGTTTGTTAGTAGTGTTCGAAATTTCTGAGGGCAGTTGCGCACATGTCTTTTTCTTCAAATGACTCGCTCTCAATTCTTCTGCCAATTGAAAAAGAAAGTTATGTCTTGTTATAGACTTACCAGTCATTTCTAGGTAGATAATGCAGGCATTAATTCCTGCCAAATGCAGCATTTTATAGAAAATATGCACGGGCCATCTACGGGAAGCAGCCCGCACAGAATATTTACGTGTCATTTGGTCAATAATGTCCACTCCACATTTGGTTTTGATGTAGAATTCTACTGTTTCTGGAAGTTCTTTCACAGTTTGTGACTCTACATTTACATTTGTATGCAAGGTACTTAGAAGCAGGACATTTTTATTCTTTTTACCCTGATAGACTGTCAGTATAGTGTCTCCATTTTTCAGTAAAACTGTTTCGTGAAGCTGAGTTTTTGATTTCCTGATCTGATCTCATGCGGAATTTCTTTTACTGTCCCCCACAAAACTTGTGTTCTTCATTTTAAGTTTTTTAGCTAATGAAAGCGAGAAAAATAGTTGTTCGCTGTCACATTTCTACCTGTATTCAGATAAGGGCTGAGAAGGCGCATTACTATATTTTCAGGAAGGCTTTCGTTTTCATTTCTTGCGTTATCCTTTCCAAGGTATGGAAAAGCATTGCACATAAACTTTGAGTCAACATCAACTAGCATCCAAAATTTTATACCAAATTTATCTGGTTTATTCGGCATACATTGAATAAACTTACACCTAACTTTGGATAGAAACAGTTCATCTACCACCAGATTTTCTCCTGGCTTAGAAGAAAGAGCACAGCTTTCTATAAATTTGTTCCAGATGTCTGAAAACAGCAAATTTATCAGTTTCTAAACGTTGACTCCTGTTTGACTTCAAATCAAATGTTAGATTTTTCATGATATCTCGAAAACGATTACGGGACATTATTTTTAAAAAAAAGGAGGACACCAAGTATTGTTCCACAGAAAATCGTAATCCGTATTATTGCAACCATATGCTCCTCTAGCATAAATAATAGCAATAAAAGCATCTTCTAAATCTTCTAATCTAATCAAGCTTTTCTAAAGTTATTGACCAGTTCTCTTCATTGTTCAAAGCTGCCTTTGCTTCTGTAAATTTTTATTTTCCGAACATGTACCATGTAAGGAAAGTATTGTAATCATGAAAAAATTTGACTTCGAGATTTTGGTTTATATGTTTTGAGATCTTCTAAATTCATTTATGATATTTTACGAGATGTATGTATGTATGTATGTATGTGTGTGTGCATGTGGGTAAACATGATAGCTCCTAAAAGGGCATTCGATTGAGCTCAAATAGGGCATATATGTTATAAACCACCATTGTAAGATTGGTATTGATTTTGATGTGTATGGGACTTATAGTTTTTATACAGGGCTACAACAAAGATTTCTTTTACATTATGGCATATGGGGAGAAATTCTAGAAAGTGCGAAAAAGGTAGCAGGGGTAGGCAGGTTTCAAAGGTAGGCAGGTGAAAGTCAGTGAAAGGAAATAGATAAAATATTTTTGTTCTCAAGAAAGGGGTGAACAAAAAACAGGAGTGGGAGGAGGGGGGGGGGCTGAAGATGACAAGTATTTCATGGATTAGAGAAATAATGAATGAAAGGAATATGTAGGGGAAATGTTTCGTCATAAGATTTTTCTGCGTGATATAGAGTACGATGAATAAACTCAATTTCACTAGCAGTCAATTTGACTGCTCGTGGCGCTTCTAGGTATACATAAAAATATTTCCATTAATTTTATTTTCATTCAATGCATATTTGGTGCCAATAATTTTCAAGGTTTTTTAGGAGAATTTAAAAAATTATGACTGCCTAAAGTAAAGGGTCTTTTGGGAATCCAAGCTAAAATGGCGAAAACAGTCAAAATGACTGCTCTGGCGCTTCTAGTGTTAATAGATAGACGAAATGCTATCACATTATTATTAATGAAGTTACTAGCAATGTTATACAAAAATAAAGTTACTGTTAGAATTTATATTTAACTGTATTCATATACAAAATAAACACATGCCATTTTAATCTTTTATTATTATTATTATTCAAATGGGTATATAACTTGGAATTACTGCAGTAAAAACATCTCAGAACTTTTTTTAACTTTGAGACATGTATGTTTATTAGACAGTTTTATTCAAAATTTTCAGAATGGGTATGGCATTATCGCACTTTAGAAATTTTAGTATAACTGAAAAAAAAATTATAAGCTTTTGCTTAGGAAGAGCAATGTAAATTATAAAAAAAAAGTTTCAAATGAGTTTTAAAAAAAAGCTAATGTTCAGGAAAAAAAAATCATCGCTTTCATTTTCAAATAGTGGCACTTTTAGAATTGTTATATGACCCCCGTTAACAAAACTTCCCAACTGGTAAAATGTGACCCATGCAATAATGAGGTAATGTAAAAAAAATCCAGCCTTTCTTCAGAGAGCGTCTCAAAAAGGGGTCTATACATAAATTTGAATGTGAACGCTCATTGCCAGGATGCAAAAAATTCCTTTCGTTTTTTCTGTACCACCGCTGAAACGCGCTCAACCGACGTGATTTTTTTTCCCTTCATGAACCATAGAAAAGTGGTTTAAAGCAACATATATTTATCTTCATATCTCTGACATATTTAGAATAAAACTTTGTAAATCATGCCAGGTATGTATAGTATATGTATGTATTAGTATGCATTAGTATATGTATACGTATGTATTAGTATATGAGGCACATTTTAAACTTTTTTTCTATGTACTCTATTTATCTCTAGTAGATGAGGAATTAAAGATTGTTACCAACTTTTTCGGGCACCCTGTATTTAATATTTGTTATATAATGCATCCACAGTTTTCTATTTTTATTTTATCAAACCATAAAATGAAACATTATTTTGTTTCTTCTAAGTACATCAGATTTTTTTTCTTTTCCGATTTTCCATGAACTCTTTTTTGACCAGTTCAAACAAAATGAAATTGAATATCGGAATTCGTGAATGAAAGAAAAGATCGATGAATCCTGTATTAAATTTCAGCGAATGAAAAGTAGTCGTATTTTTTTAACTAGTTTAATACAAATATTTTTACAAATTATTATCCACAGATAATTCAAATTAGAAGAAAAAAAACTTTTATTTCTGTATTTTACTCGGAAGCATAAACATGTTACTTTTGTTCAGAAACGTGTGCTACTTAAAGGTTAGAAAAGCAGTGTGTTTAAAACTTGTCTCGCATTTTAACTTACATTATTCCAAAAATTACGAAGTTCATTAAATTCAAATTTTAAGATAAGCTATATGAATGATTTTTCTTATTCCCAACGCATTCTAGTAAATGATTTACTGATAAAGCAAAATAGTTAGTGAAATTGAAAACATTGGATATTTCACAACACCGATCTTTCAATAATTATCTTTCATTTCACTGTCATGTTGCCAAATTTATAGACTAAACTTTATGTGTTAAGTGTTTCGCAGAAGAAAGACTGCCGGAGCAAAATGTTTTAAACACGATAGTATTAATTGTTTACGTGGAATTTAAATACCCACTTTCTGAATGCTTTTGTTTTGTAGAAATGTGTTACTTTTTATCTGAAAACTCGGTCTTCATCAATTTCAAACATTATCAGTTTCAGAGGTGATTTTATTCAAGCCCTGTAAAAATTACAAATTCTGTGTATTTCAACTTAAATTTATACTGTTTAGCTTTCTTCAAAATAAAAGAGTTTGATAAAAAATAAGCAATGTATTTTTAATAAAAACATGCCCTGCAAAGTGAATATTTGATATTGCTATTTTATATATTTTCCGTAACTCAAATTGACTGCTTTGTGAATTCAATTCAGAGTTTGTAAGTTTTCAATTGAAACTTCACAACATTTGACTTTTTACAGCCCTGACATGTGGAAACTGAAGTCTGCGAGAGTTGCATATTACCTTGATTTGTACTGCATGAAGAAAATACATTCCAGTCATAAACTTCAAGACTGAGTGATTCTTCAAACATAATTTCAAGAATGATATTTTTGATATTTTAAAAATTAGTAATAAAATTCAACGTAAACTAAGATTATAATTCAATTAATTTTACACACATAATTTTTAAGGATTTTTTTTCATTAAATAAACTACACTAAAAAGTATACATATCAATTCTAAAATTCTTTAAGCGGGAAATATTGGACTATTAAGTTTAAGAAAGTAAAATATATTTTTTAAAATATCAATTATCTTCTTATTTATTTATTTAAAATTCGGACAATAGATAAATTTAATTTTACACTATTAGTATACTTCTAGCAACAACTCCCACCCCCCTTTTTTTTAGCAGAGTTTAACTCAAACTTTCTTTGAATGGAAAAAAAAAATGGATCTACATTAAGATTTAAAAGAGATAGGAAGAAATATGGAGTAAATAAGATTTTTATTTTGAAAGTTACTACATGTTTGAATTTGAATCACCAAATTTGAATCACCAATATTAAATCCATGTTAAAATATATTCAAAATATGAATTCCTCCATAAATCCTATTTAACTCAGTTAGTGTACAATAAATTTTCTGCAGTGTAAAACTTATTTTTTCCCCTTTGCTCACATATTATTAAATAAAAATCGAAAATGGGCATTCCTTAATTTTAATGTTTGTAAATACTGACCTTTCTGACTGCCAGAAGCTGGAAACAATTTGTAGAGCAGAGAGGGGAAAAATGATTTTTTGAGAAAAAGAATAACCCTGTGAACAATTTAGTAGGTAATCTGATTTCCCAGTCTTTTTTATTGACAAAGCAATTTCAGAAGCTAGTAGAAAATTGGATTTTTGTGAATAAGAATACAAATATACGGAAACACTGCTGAATAACTTTCAGATACAAAAATACTCAGTGATAACAGAAACATAAGAATGTGTGAACTGCAAACGAGAAGATTAAGAGAGATAAAAAAAATATCTCATGTTTGAAGAAGAGGAATGGCGGAAAAAAGAATCGAATTCTACCATTAATCGTAATCGCAAAAACGGAGAACTTTTACATTTGGTATCGAAAAATCTGTAGATGAGAATTACTATCAGTGTTGAAAAAAAAAAAGAAAAACATTTATTTACATTTTTTAGTTAAATGATAAAATGCTGCTATGCATATTGATTTTTTTATCCACAGAGTTTTCAAGGATGAATGTCGGAGCTATTGATCCAGTTTAACATTTATTCGAAAATTTGCATACTATTCATTAATTCGACAGTTACACATATTTCGTTTTGGAATAATGCAAACGAACTGTGCCCTAGATGTAATTGCAATGTAGGAAGGATGTTTTGTGTAATATTAAAGCTAATCATATATTTAACTGGAACTACAATATAATCGAAATGTGATTTCTGGGATGGTAGGTTGAGTTAGTAGCAAGTTTGCCAAAAAGATTAATTGCAGTTCTAAAAAAAAGACAGTTCTTTACGAATTAATTTACTTGAATATTTCCTTTTCATCAATAAAATAATTCAATGTACAATAGAGCCTGCTTATTAGAATATCGAATTTGTTACGAAAGTTTATTCTAACAAGCGGGAAATTTCAATATTTGGGATCGCATTTACTACTCAGTACGGTTTGGTACATTGAAAATGTATTACTATAAGCGGGATATTCCTCTAACCGATATACCACCAAGCGCGTTTGACTGTAATACAATTTAAAGTTATTCCGGTTACAATAAGGTTACAAGCACTGTTCGGCTGTTGACGTGTCTTGTATTTGAATGCTCTTCTCTAACAAACAGTGCAAATAGAAATAAAGATGCTGTCTTCTGCAATGTCTTTGTAAATACCCATTGTAATGACGCCTGGCAACGATCATGGAGCTTGTTAACCGCTTTGAGTTCGTATACAAGAAAGTGACTGGACGAACAGAAAGAAAGATGGTGTCTTCTGCAATGTATACAATAAATCTACAAGCATTGTTCGGTTATTGCCGTGTCTTGTATGTAAATTTTCCTCTCTACCAAACGGTGCAAACAGAAAGAAAGATGGCGTCGTCTGTTATGTCTTTGTAAATACTCATTGTAGTGGAACCTGGCAACGATCAGTACTGTAGATCATGGAATTTGTTGACAGTTTTCAGTTTGTATCCAAGAAAGCGATTGGACGGACAGGACTTTTGCAATGTGTACAACTTTTGCAATGTGTACACTTTTGCAATGTGTACAATAAAGTACAAG
Source organism: Cheiracanthium punctorium (assembly GCA_038373885.1). NCBI lineage: Eukaryota > Metazoa > Arthropoda > Arachnida > Araneae > Cheiracanthiidae > Cheiracanthium > Cheiracanthium punctorium. The sequence goes on along the minus strand of JAWZYV010010736.1, from coordinate 1,680,932 downwards.
CACTGTTCGGTTATTCCCGTGCCTTGTATGTGAATTCTCCTCTCTAACAAACGGTGCAAACAGAAAAAAAAGATGGCGTCTTCTGCAATGTCTTTGAAAATACCCATTGTTATGGCGCCTGGCAACGATCAGTATTATTTATCATGGAATTTGTTGAAAGCTTCCAGTTCGTTTTCAAGAAAGTGATTTTTAGCACACAGCTTTGATTAGTTAAATCGCAAGCCATTCGTTTCGTGAGATTCGTGAGCTTTTGTTTTAATTTGATGATTTAAATTCAAAATGCGAAAGTAAATGGTGATAGTAATAAATTTGGTTATTCTTATTATAGCTTTTGAACTGGGATCTCCAGCTTTTATTTAAATAGATTAATGCACGAACTTACTCTCCAAAATACAAATTATTCTCCAATGTTTAATGAAAATTATACATGCACAAAATTACATAGATAGCATTGAAAAGAATTTTAGGTTTTAAAATTGTTTTTTTTTAGTCTAATATGTTGTTTATAAAGGTTTTAACTTTTTAAAGACGTAATAAATTCTAACTGCTTTTATTTTAACAATTTAATGTCTTTTGTACATTAAGAAACTAATTTTTTTTTATTTTAAGAAACTAATAAATTTTGCATTTTCATTTCTTCCAAAATACTGCAGAAATATTGCTACAGTCTCGAAGTTTTTGCTGATTATGTTTTTCTTCATTACTGTTAGTAAGATTGCATATCCCATTATTTTGCGTTTCATAAATATATGGGTTTTATCTCCACCACATTAATATAAAAATTGAGAATAATAAAATTTTACATTAAAGGAATAACGCAAAAAAATTTCACATCAAAATAAGATGTTTTATTTAGAAAATCATCTTATTAATTGTAAGAAGCCATTTCAAGTATTACGGCATTCAACACATAAAACCACTTTAGAGCTCTTATTTGGCTTCTTTAATTAACGTCACCAAATTAAAAGAACAAAAAAAGACCACTTGAATAAGTACAAAGTTTTCTTTTCTTAAAGTAGAAATATAAATAAAAGTTAATTAAGTTAATTTTTTTAACCAATTTGTGGTTTGGAGTCACTAAGATGAAAGCTTGTTTGTATTTTGTAGCAGAAATTAAATTAAAAATTAATAGTTAAAGTGAATTTTTCTTTTCCAATAAGAATGTTCTAAGGATATGAAAGTGAAATTGAATATCACTATATAATACTGAGTATACTGAGTGCCGTAGTATTTAAAAGAAATTCTTCAAAATTTTCTAATTTTGATATTTTTAATTGTAAGTGTATTAGTTTATAGCAATTATGTATTCACTAAATTGTTACCACTATAGTGCTTTTTAAAAATAACGTTAATTAATTCTCATTAATGCAGAAAGACTTGAATGAAAATTTCTATATTGCTAAGTATGTAGCATATTTTATTGATATCATTAACTTTCCTGTATAAGATACTACTTGCTAAATGTATCATTTATTTAAAAAATAATAATCTAAGTAAAATTAAACTTTTTGTTTGGCATTACTTAGAGATACAAAATTTCTGACAATAGAGAATGACATACTTCAAAGAAAAGTATGCCAGTCTGTTGTTCTGTCCCTGAAACTTTTTTTGAACCTTTTTTTTTTTTTTGTGTGTGTGTGTGTGGGGGTTGGGGGGTTCGCCTTTCACGTAAAAATGGCTGAAGAAACTGAAATGAAATCTGATTAAATGATAGGTGGTCATTCAATTTAAACTATAGATGCTGATTTTATTTTAAATACATTTTGAGAATCTCTGAATTTTTTTTCAAAATGCGTAAATTTTAGGTCGCGCATGACTCAACAACGACTGAAGCGAATGAAATTAAATTTTGTGACTTAATAGTTCGCCATGCAATACAGGTACGGAATTTTTTCAAAATTTCGGTTAGGTATTGAAATTTAATATAAATTTATTTGAAATGTGTGGATATTTGTTCATGCATTACGGAATGTAGTGTAAAGGGGATGGTGGGCTATGACATTACCAAAAATTCGCCAAAAAATCGTAATTTTTTTAATGTATTCATATTTTATGATTTTTACTGTATCTGAAACAGAAAATTGCATGTCTCTAACTTAATGAGTAAAAAAGTTATAAGCGTTTAAAAAATGTAAGTATCTCATAAATTGTCCTTTAAATGTCCGAAAAAATACCTTTTGTGCAAAATGAATATTTTTCGCAGATCTGTGTCTTTAAAATGTCCCTTGCGACACAATTTTTGAAGAAGTCTTAAAATTCATAACAGAGACTCAAGATACATATAAAAATAAATTTTCTCATCCGTTTTAAATTTTGGTGATCATTAAGATTATATAAATTCAATATAAGTTTATAAAAACATGAAATTTGCAAATTCAGTGTTAACGTATAAAAATACTTCCTAAAATTCTACTTTTCAATGAATCTCTAAATTAATAGGACAATTTGTTCGGAATACATTTTTGAATAATAACAAGAGAAAATTGAAGGAAAAAAATTAAAATTGGCGCGCAAGAGACATTTTTTTGAAATTCAATTTTTTTAATTTAAATTTTAAAAAATTAATTTTTTTTTTTAGTTTTTAAGTATTTTATTTTGTCATACTTCAAAGCATATCTATACAAAAATTCATACTTTTTGGTCAAAAATTAAAAAAAAAAGCTTTCATAACGTCCACCGTCCCCTTAAGAGAATAAAATAAAATTTTATGAAATAATAGGTAGTCATATAGCTTAAACTACGGCTTCAAATTTACTGAAAACTTGACAATATTTCTTGATTTTTCAGAGATTTCTTCAAATTGTGCAGATTTTTGTCCGCGCATTGAGCAATAAAGACTTAATTTAAAGAAATCTAATATGCTGCTGACCTGAAACGTGATCACGCTCAGTTTTTATTGAAGCAGTCAAATATTTTGAATTGCATTTTTAGATTTTTGCGAAAATTTATTCAAAATGTGTAAATATTTGATTTTTCTATCACTTATAAACCACTGAAGCAAATGTAATAAAATTTAGCATTATCATAGGTGATTATTAAACTATAGATGACAAAGTAGTCAAATATTTTTATAGATTTTGAGATTTTGTGAAAATTGAATAAATGGTTATTCCTCTCCTGAAACATGGTAATGACATAGATAAAATTTGGAATTATGTTAGACGGCAAGCTTATTTCAAATATAAATGGCAATTTTAAAAATAACATTTCATATATTTTTGTGACTTTATAAAAACCGCGTAAATGTTTGTTCTCGCATTCCGCAAAAGTGGCTTAAAGGAATAGAATGAAACTTGGTAATATGAACGACTAAAACAATAAATATCGATTTTTTATTTTCAGTTCCAGCGAATTGAACTTCACAGACTCACTACAAAGACCAGATTACAATCAAAGAAAAGGAAATACTACATAGTTCGCTAAACTGCCCATAGTAAATGTTTGAAAATGACCACCATTCATCTCTATTGGCACGTTTTGCGCCCTGGTCAGCAAGCTGCGAAAGGGTAGATTAAAGCTGGACATCTTTAATTGCTGAAATCTTATCAGAAATGCTCTGTTGTAGTTCTTGATATCCTGCATATATATAAGAGTTGTTGCGATACGCCCCGCAGTAAGTAATCGCACACAAGAGAAATCAGGTGACCTGGGTGGCCAGCTAGGGCCGAGACCAGACTGCCCTCTGCTAACATTCACGTCAATCATCACCTCCAATCGTTTCCACTGTCTGAGCAACTTTTAGTTGCCTCGTCCTGCATATATATATATATATAACTAATAAGTAAAACACAAAATATACTGCAAATGTGACAGTATATAAATGTATGTGTGTGTTCGCGTTATTTAATGTTTCTGCAATTTTTCCATATTTAATTTTCATAAATATTTTCTTTTTAACTTTTCAGGATTTGTGGCAACAGCAGTTTGGAAGTCCTTTCAAAGGAGTTTTACACAAGCAACTCTCTATATACAAAAAGGAAAGAAATTAAACTAAACAGCAATAAAGAAGGGAACTTCAGAATACGTTTATCTTCAGACAATTAAATAACATTATCTCATATTATGTTTTGTTATCATTTGAAATATTATTTTAAGATAGCTTACTATAAAAAATTCAAATTACTACATGAGACTGTTCGTAATCCATTTACAGTGATTGTAAAAGTATAGCAAGTTTACGTTCAACAGCTGTAAATTCGATAACTGCCAGAAAATATTTTGCAATGAAATATTTCAGCTTATTTTGAGAAAGCTCGGAAACATATTTTATGGTTGTTATCAAACCATTTACCGGTTTCGCTATCGGTAAAGACCCGAGATAAGTTGACAATAAAAAGACAATCGTTGGGAATAAAGTTTGCGATGGTTAGACAACAAAATATATTTTAAATTTCATAGTAGAGGACACGAAACTACGGCAAAGAAAATTAAGGAGCTAAGCTTAAAAACGAGTTTTTCCATTTGTATAAGAATTCTGAATAACAATACATAAAGTTGTCCATGGTCCGGTAAAAACTTGGAAATAAAATTTTTAGCTAAAGTTTAGTAAACAAATAGCTAGCTCTCTACTTAATGCCTTGCAAAAAAGATTGGAGTGAAAAAAGAATTTTGAGAATATCCGACAGAAGAACACATACCGAGAGAATTCATAGCTGCCCTATCTATCGCTTCAGATGAAAAACACCAACGATGATTGGGAATATTCACTATGTAATTTGCGGTAAATAAGTACGTCATGAAAAAAAAAGCATATCGCATGCTATAACTGATAGACGAGCTTAAAAATCTTGTTTTATTACCAATGCATAAAACTCTTTTCATTTGTAAGCAACTTCTATAAACGGAATAACAAACGCTAAATTAAAGCTTTCGATTCAAGATTAATCTCCTCAAAAAATAATGGTATAAATAACTTAATTAATTCATTAAATTAAAATGTGATTATAAACCTTTTCCCCGATGATAACTCGTGAATAAAAATATTTACAGCAAACAAATAAGCAAAGAAATTTTATCACCTTTTAAGATTAAAATAAGATCTTTTGACATGACGGTTTCATACATGAAAAATATAATTTGTGAGCGATTTCTGGAAGAGCTAAAAATATCTCCGTGGGAAATTACACATGACGAAACAAAAATATGTCAACCTTCCGTGAAATAATTCTATGTAAAAGTGTTCAGGATAAATAATTCGTACTGCAGTTAATAAGCGTTAACGTGTGTATTTTTAAAATTGTAAAAATTATGTATATAAATAGGGGGAGGTTTTGGGGTATATACAGTGGTCCGCTTTTCTGATTTTCATTTTTTAATCTCATGAAAAAATTAACTATGCAGCTTGTTTTCTTTTCCATATGTGTCACTACGCATTTCTCAGTAACCAAGATTTTTTTCAAAATATTTTGTGCATATTTTTTTTATATCTATTTTTCAAAAGAAGCTGGGAGAGTGGACCAGTGGTTCAACCAGACAAGGTCCCCCAAGTCTGGTTGAACCTTGGTCCCACCTTATGGAACACTGTGATGTTTCCTTATGGGGCACATGCTATACCAAAATTTTTAGTTATAGTAATGTTTGCGAGTAAATATTTTCCAATATTGTAATTGAATTATTACTATTTTTATAATGGACCATATTACGTGTTTGGATTTGTAGATCCAGTTAAATTTATTTTTATCAGTAAAAGAAATCCTGAATTGTAAAAAAATAAAAAGCAATCACTAAGAACAAACTTATTTAATAAACATTGAAAAAAATAAATCTATGGCATTTATCATTAATAATTTAAAATAGAATGTAATATATGTTGAAGTCAGCAAAGGATATGCCGAACGAGATTTGTGAATGGAAAGCCTGCTACTTTCTGAGCAGACACGAGGCTCTGGAAGAATAAGGAAAATGTCATTTTTGTGGATTGTTGCTTCATCAACATTTATTAGAATATATTTTTGTCTTCATTACAGAATCTCATGATCTGATTCCTCTAGTTTTTCAAAAACTAATCCTACATAATGAATTATTTCCTTGGTAGCAAATCTTATAACTACATATTGACCAACTTTTACTTCGTAGTTATTTACATCATAACCATCTACAATTCCACTGTCAATAGATACAGTATAATCTGAGTCTTTACCAAATTCACTACTGCTACTAGAATTTATTTCTTCTAATTCTTTTAAAAGTTTTCATTTTTTTCCATAACAAATCTGCTGACTCTTGTCTTTTTATTTTCAATCCTTTTATGTACTTCATCTCCTAAAATTGCCTTAACAGGTGTATCAGTAATAATTCGAGAGCATGCCCCTTTTTGCTTAACTTTTTTCTCCAAAATGTTTTTTTAATTGTTGTGCACATCAGGATTGTTTATAGTAACTTAAAACGAATAACTGTATATAAGTTTTAACACAACCATAAAACATAAATAAAATAATACTAAACGATTTAAATTAAAAACAAAAAAAAATGCTAGAAAGTTATTTTAGTACTTGGGTTAGGATGGGCCATGGTCAAATGTACCCCAAAGCAAGTGGACCAAGGTACCCCATATTCTTGAATTTCAAAAATATAGTAATATTTTTTTTCTTTATCATAGAAACTAAAATCTGTAAATAATTATTAAATCAATAAATTTACCTTATAACAGAGATTCAGTTTATTGCTCCAATCTTAATTAAACCAATTTTAGAAAACAAAGTAGCAGACTTCTGAAAATTACTCAGCAGTGATAAAATACAACCCAATGAAATAAAAATGGCTCCTTATCACTTTAACATGTGGTTTCTTTACAGGATTTTTTCAACTACCTGGGGCATTTTTTGATAATAAAATGAAATAAAATAAAATGATATTTCAATAATATTTAAGCTTGGTCCACTGTACACCTAGGTCCAACGAGCCTCAATTCGCCCTATATATGTGTGTGTGTACTGCTGCAGATTTTTTGGAATATCTGTTAAAACTCTTAACTCTTTTTAATGTTGGAGTCTTTTATTGCCTACAACAGTGATAAGTTTTTTTCTGTTAATTTATAGGTATATTTTTACAGTTTAAGGAAGCAATAGGAAATTAAAGGAGACCTTATTGAAGACCGAGATTCAATAAGGTCTACTTAAAAAACAGATACAAAGAGTTCAGGAAATGGTTAAACCTTGTAATTGTGTCATAAATTTTAGTTTTTCCCATAGTTCCAGCAATCTCTTTGGGAAATATGAGCTTACATCTAAGCGGTAGATCACAATTTGAATACTTTAAAAAGTTTACCAGGAGATTTTTATAAATTTTCTGTGATTATTTGTAATCTTTCTAGTCAGTTTCCTGCAAAGTAATAAAATAAAATGCGTTATACAATATTAAGGAGTTGAAAATTTTCAAGCATTAAGAGGATTGCTCTAACAATACCATAAAAAAGGTAACAATAAAAATATATATGCATTAAGTTTTGCAATCAATTGACGTGGACTAATTTCTGTTATATAATGCCTGAAGTCAAACTTTTAATTTTTCAGCTGCACTTATTTTAAATAAATTAATTTTCAGCAAAAAATGAAAGGAAACAATGCCTGCATAAAGTCAATGAATCGACTCTTATTAAATTAGTTCTCTTTGTACCAAACATTGCTTACGAAAATAAATTGTGAGGAACGTTAATATTTTCAATAAACTTAATTATGCTTTGCTGAAAGTATGAAAAGGCTATTTTCAATTTAAAAGGGAATGAAAAGTAAATTAAATTTCTCAGAAATATTTATTTGGAAATGGAATAAAATCTCCCCTGGAAGTTTCGATGCTTCTATAAAAGAAAAATTTCAATCTCAGTAATCACTGTTTTATTTAGTTGCGAATTTAAAATGAATTTCAAAGAAAACCGTCTATAAAAATGTAATTTCAAAATTTTATAGAGTTAGCTTTTGCTAGTTTATTTCAAGCATACACATGTGCAGAAATAAAAATGTCCACACAAAAAGTCATACATTTGCAGGGCCCAAAATAAACGGTGTTCCCTGGTCTGAGATTAGAAAATATGTAGCGGACAGTAAAATGCAAAATGTGTTAATCCGTTGGCACAGTACCTTTTTTTAAAATTTTTTTCTCTTGAAAACTTTCGTTTTTTAATCCTAATATTCATCGAATTGTACCATTATATGCCATATAGTTTGATCTATTTAATAGTTGTATTATATGTATTTACACTTTTTAATTCACCTCTTAAAAGAAATCAATATATGTTAAAGTAGTTTCTTTTGATTTGAATTTTTTCAATATGAAAATAAGAGCAGGCCTCCATCCATTGAAATAACTAGTTGTGTAGCATATTGTTCGAACCTGGTAAAATATAGAAACAAATCTTAAATGTTCATGATAAAATACATAATGGATAAATGCCAATGAATTGCACACTAAAAGATTGAAAACCTGAATCTCCATTCTAAGATTTTAAGCTCAAGATGAACTGGAAACTTCAAGTGAATTTTTAATATTAAGTGTCGGCTCAGTATAAAATTTAAAGATTGTATTATTCTGGAAGCGTGACTTTTGGAAAGAAACTGAGTTTTGAATTTGAAGGATATATACAGTGGCGGCCAAAATTGTGGACACTTTGGGAAATGTAAAGGTTTTCTAACCTTGTATGCGTATAGGAAGTGCTACGTTTCACAAAATGCAAACTCATATATTATTTTAAAGAAAATTTAATACTGATTTCAATACATAAAACTAAATTTAAATATATGCAATAGAGTAAAAGTTATAATTACTTTAATCTGGAAAACAAATTCAGTGATAAAGTGGATTGTTATTTCTAACTTTCCAGATAAGTCACTGTTATTTTTCTGAGTTTAAAACTATCGTCAGCTCTATGAGACATCGATGTGAAGCTGTAATAAAAAATTAAGGCTACCCTACAAACTGCTAATAACTCACTGCAATTTTCAATATCTCATGTATCTGGATAATTATTGCCGTTTAACATTTTCTGTTAGGGATGGACGCGAGACGACTTGTTGCGAGACGAGACAGTCATTTTTAACATCATGATATAGGGAATTTTGCGAGACGGGACAAAGCTTTTCGGCTGTTTTGCGAGACGCGAGACGCCAATTTTTCGTCTCGCGTGCATCTCTATTTTCTGTAGTGCAAATATCTTAATTTTGTTCTTTGTACTGAAATCAGTATTAAATTATCTTCAAAATGATGTAAAAGGGTTTGGATTTTTGAAACATAACATTTTTTATTCGTATTCGAACTTAAAAAACAACAAAAAAAAAGTTTCCAAAAGTGTCCACAATTTTGGCCACCACTGTATATATAATTTTGAAAGAAAGATTTGAATTTATTAAAAAATAAGCTCCAAATTTACTTACAAGCTTTAACATCAAAACACATTTCATGATGGTGGAGTATCAGAAATAATTTAAATTATAGATGCATTGCAGTGAAAAAACTGGATTTTCACTGCAATGAAACTATTTTTATGAAACTACCATAAGTCTCTTAGATTTTTTTCGACGAAATTGGTTTGTGTGTATCTAGAGAAGGGAATTAGTTTAACCCGTAAGCAGGCGCGCTGGGGTAAATCTCACCCCAGCGACTTTGTTTCTGCGTAAAATGGGAGACATTTTTTGAGAACAAGTTTGCCCCGTCTTCTACCATTCAAAGTCAAGGTCTAGTTGGGGTGGGTGAAGGAATTTCGATTCTTTGTTATCCGGAAGGGAAGAAAATTCCACTTTGGGATTAAATACTCCCGTGCGACTAACAACGTTTCATTACGTTGTTAACATAAACTAAGTGTAAACTAAATGTAAATTAACTATAAATTGACGTTACACTACTGGTATGTACTGACAAAAGGCTATTAAATGAAATTAATATCATTTTAATAAAGTAATTAGTGTTTTTAGGTATAAAGCATATCATATGCGATTTTCTTCTCAGAAAGCATGGTATTTAAAGAAACTGCCAGAAAATCTCTAAATAAATACAAAAAGCACGATTTCTTCCCATGAAACATAACAGAACTGATGTATTTTATGTTATAAGTCCACAAATTTGTTTTTAAAACGTTTTTAGTCAAAAATATAAAGAAGACAAAATGGGGTAAGATTTACCCCATGCGACTGCTTAAGTTACGAAAGTAGACGCGCGTGCTTACGGGTTAATCCAGCCTACTGCTTGCCTTCGTAAGCAAAGACTAACTTCAGTCTCGTTCTCTGGGATTTCGAGAGTCCAGCAATCGCATTTCTGCGTCAAAACCCACGAAGTTCACTTCATGCACGATCACCAAATCCATACACAAATGCACTTACGCATCGAGATGGCGAAGCACGACTGAAATACGGGACTGCTTGACAAGGACAATACCGTCTCCCCCCCTCAGTGTATTTAACTTATTACGTTTAGTCGCCTGTTTCAGTGGCGTACGTCGGTATTAATGGTATTTTATGGATGTCAAATACCTCCCTCTTCCTCCATATGGGCAGCAGGACGTCAGATGGGGTGGGGGTTTGGTAAATACATGAAATACCAGGGGAAGCCTTTGAAAGTACATGGCTTCTGTCATGCGTTAAGCGCATTCAATAAGTTTTAACAAAAGCATGGCAAGAATTTCGTAATACTAACAGTTGATGTTTGTGTCATTTATTAGATTTCAGTCGTGCAGGAGTTGTGAAAGACTTAATGATTTATGACAAGTAACTATACAGTTCGTATGAAATTAAAAAAATGATGAATAAAAGGATTCTTTATTAAATATGTATCAAACAAGGATATTATTTAATTAGACATCGTGCGTTTTTCTGATAGGACACAGATGGGGAGAATATCCCAAAATGTTTAGCGAATTTAATCGATGATGTATCAGTTGCGTCGTTCACATCATCAAAATAGATAAAGTTTTACATAGAAACATTAAATTTTGTTTTATAATATTTATCTAGCCAATAATATTTTATTCAAAAAAGGAAAAAAAAATATGAGGACACTGCTTAAATAAATGTCTAACTTTTGTTGAGTATGACCCATGTGCTTGATAAGGGAGGATTTTTTTTTCAAATTTCGAACTTATTGAGGATAGAAACACCAAATATTCTTTTCGCACAAATCTCTAAAAGAAAAAAAAAAGATTTACCTGAGGTTTTTTGCATTAAAATTTAACGTACTTGAATGCCTAAAAATTAGTTTCAATACACTTTGAAATTTGCTTTTAAAGAGGGTGGGCTGCCACCTTATGAATTTTTTACATATTCTTGAAAAACAACTTACATTTGAAGTTTATGAAAAAACAAAAAAAGAACACTTCGCAGGTTACCTAATATTTATATGGGTTTGTAGATCTTAGTATTATATATTTCAGCATTGTTTGTTTCTATTTAAAACAAACAATGGCTGTAATTAAGTGTGTGACAGATACAGTATTGCATAGAAACTGTCTTCCCTTGTTAGTATAAAACCTTTTAATTTATGAATTACAGGAAAGTTGATTAATCTGGAGTTATCTGAAATAATCGGGAAAGAGCCCTGGGCTATTATAAAACTGAATATTGTCCATAATTAAGGACAAAAAATTATGAGAAATGCCACAGGAAACAATTTTTCGTTCTCACAAGTGTTCTATATGACTTTCTTTAGCTATCCGCAAAAATATCATTGCGAGAGAATATTTCTTGCCAAACTTTTTGTGATGTCTCATTATGAACTATTTCTAAAGCATCCCAAAGCAGTTGTTTAATTTCAAGGAGACTTGCAGTCAAAGGTGATTTAGACTCTAGATTTTTGTCATATCCCGAAAAGGAAGAAGTCTCATGGTGAATTAGTAGGGCAGCTGCGTAGGGACAAATTGAAGGGCTGAGTTGCAAATATTGCAGCAGTACGGTAACTCTCTGATTTGTTTTTGTTTAAAATGTTTAAAACTAATATTTTGACAGTTCTCCATTACAATGGTATAGAGGAGAGGAGGTGATTATGGAATAGTCGGGAAATATGGAATACCGAGTTTTTGGCTCTGTTAGTTGCTATTGCCACCAGGGAATACCATGAACAACTCAAGAAAGATGCCCTTCTTACAATGCAGTAAGAGTTGACCGCTCTCTGTTGCCGTACCACTCGCTACAGAACAAAGTATGTTTTGTGATTTTCAAGAGTTTTTGTAGATAAGTTTTCAAACATTTTAACTTACTAGTAAACACGTGACATGAACATGGATGTTACGCATAATGTACACTAAGAGAATGGTAGTTTGTTGAACTGTGGTTATTTTTTAGATGACAGTGTTTTGCCAATTAGTTTTAAAGGTTCGTTTTACGAGATGGAGTGTCGGGTATTATGGAATACTGGGTAATATTGTAATGGGTTTCATGTCATCCACTAAAGTCCCGGAAAACAAAGACCCTGAATGCATCTTTTGTCACGAAAAATTCTGTAATGATTAACGACGATAAGTTTGGATTCAAAGATCCAGCTGTTCTCTGTGGGCTCACCATGACTGTATCGGAGCAAAGAAAGAAGATTATATCTACAACTTTTCTAAATCGACTCGAAGCAGAAATGACTCCAGTATAATGATTTAAACTACAAAACATAAAAATTTGTTTTATAGTAACAAATAACTATATATGAAGCAATATAAATTGCTTTTCATCGGTTTAAACCATCTATTCCATATTATACTCCATTCGTAACTTTTTTTTTAAATATTTTTTTTTCTATAACAACAAAATCAATTGTGTATTTCTTTGCAATTGGCATTTCATTACGATTCATTATAGCATGTACTCATGCTGTTTTGGGGGATTTTATTTAAAAATCTATGAAGTTACAGTTAGAAATGTAAATGGTATTCCATAATCACCTCCACTCCTCTATAAATCAAAATTTTTGTTTGTAATTATGGGAAAAATTAAATTATGTATTCGGATGATTCTTTTCTGATGACTCTTTTCTTTTCTTTTTTAACCCTTTGATGTGCAACCCTTTCCCGATTCTAAAATAAGGGCAACCGTTGCCATCGTTCGACTCAACTACCAGCAAGATGGCGGACGATCGAAACGTTCATCGCGGGCCACAGAACTAGAGACCCTTTTTTGACGCAGCTGGCTATGCCGCATAGCCTTATTGGGCAATCTATCCAGCTGTTCTTCCAATTTTCAGCAGATGTGAGTGCTGTTAAAAATAATCGTGACAATTTTTTGACGGGAAATGACGTGCTAAAAAGTAAAGGATTCTCGTGGAGCTATGTCACCCGCAACTATTTTTATAGAAATCAAATATATTCTTCGTAACTGGCAACAGTCAAAACGTCACGTTTAAGGGTTAAATATCTGATAGATGAAAGAAAGGATATTTCTTTTACATGTATAAGAAACTATGTTTCAAAATTCAACGCTGATCAGATTACCTAAATGAAATCGCTATAGATTGCTGCATAAATGAAAGCGACAGTTTACGTTCGGTATCTGTAATTGGTCTTCGTCCTTACTTTTGTAATCACTGATGCCTCATTATTCTAGAACAGAAATTCGAAAGAAAGTGGCATTTTCATTTCACAAATTCGGAAGCACCGTATTTAAAATAATAAATAATTTTGAATTCAAGATCACAAAACAACTCGGTAAATCACTTGAAATTAATGTATGCTTTTTCACGAAAATGAAGAGCACGCATCCATAAAATTTATATACTAGAAAATAATCACACGTGTTGCAATCGATAATGTATCTCTAATCAAAAACTATATCTTTACCCGATTTTTCAACACTACAAAAATTCTATAGAACAGTCATATGCATTTTGGCGTTGCGAAATAAACGAGCAAAAGCTCAGAAAAATAAATAAATGGGATGTCAGATTGTCAGTCACGTGTTCCTCGCTATAATTTTAGAAACACAAATAGATTGCAGAATGCCTAAACAATGTATCTGTAGCGATCACAAGCACACAAACACACACAAAAATACACATACACACACACACTTGCGACTTAAAATTTTTATTTTCAGTTTCGCCTTAGAATTGATAGAAAAGCATTCTTCCGAAAAATTGCACATAATATGCACATCCAGCCTGTAAGCATAGAGACGATATACGAAATTTTCTTCAAATAATGATAGTTTAAACAACTACTTGAATATATATATATATATAAACTCCAAAGGCCATAAAAAGTGTCGGTAAATAAAACATCATACGGATATTGATTACCTTAAATTTCTATTAATATAACATTAGGTTATTGCATTCCAATATAGATTTTTTAAAAGTAAATGGTCCATTAATAAATTTTCCGATCTCGTGATTTTCATTGCATCATATGCGTATTAGGGCAGAAAATGTCGCTCAAAACCAGATTTCTGCTTAATGTATTGAATAATGTAGTCATGGTACTGGAGTTTATTGAAAAGAAATAAGCAACTTTTAAAATATTTTTATATTGAAGGAATTTGTATAAGTTCTTTAATATTTAAAATATTATTTTCGTAATCTACTTTCCATGCAAATATACTTCACAGAATGGAATTTCTTTTATAATATTTTTCGTAAAATCCGAAGATTAATGTAGTTACATAAATAAAATGATAAACGAATAATTTAAGTAAAGTTATTAGGTTGAAAAATGCAAAACAGTCTATTTCAGTACACTCAAATTTCAATTTAGTAAAGTAAAAGGTTATTTATTTATTTTAATAGATGACAAATTGAAATCGCGAGATATGGGAATTAGCTTTCTTCATCAAAATTCATCTATTTTATTAAATGTTACATAAGTTTAATTAAGTATGTTGTACTTGCGCTTTGGTTAAAAAAATGCAAAGAATATTAAATTAACAAAAATCATATTTCATCTGAAAATAAATTACATCATATGGACATTTTTTATTGGAAAAAATGCGTATTACACTTTAGAATAAATACGAAATTATTTTTTTTTTTAATTTTCGCACAAAAACTCTTAATTCTGTATAGACTAAAATCGAATTTTGATGCTAGAATTTTTATAATTTATGCACTGTAAAATATTGATTATGTTTTCCTTGTTCGGTTTCCATGTTAGAAAATTCCATTGATCTAACGGACTTGATGTGAATTTTCATATCAAAATTTAGGAGACTGGTATTGTCATTTAAGAGATTTATACGCTTAATGAAGTTTCGGTTTAAGAGAATTACACACTTAAGGAAATATCCGTTTAAGAAGAGTGATCCTGCATACAATTTTTTTAAAATATATATTAATAAATGTATAAAATAAAAAAGGATAGCACTAAAAAAAAATTTGATCTTGGACACATTTTTAAACATTCCAGCAGGATTTGTACATATTTTGAATCTTGTAAAACGCTAGCTACAGCAATAGACGCACATTCGTATTATTTTTATACATATACTTAAAAATAAAAGAAATCTATTTCCGAACTTGTACACAATTCAATCAATACAAAATGCAATAAAATTTTATTTACAATAATAAAGAAGCCGAATTTTTAAGCGTCCACTTTTCAAAAAGTTCCTTTTTTATTTTCATGTGTTGTAAAATATAGACCCAACTCATTCTTTAAAAAAATATATTTCCAAAACATTTCATTCGATTCGTTTTTGTAGAAAACTTTCACTGGTCTTTTCTTTGTGTTCAGAAAGTTCGATATTCTATTTCATTATGTTTCCAACATTTTTTTAAAGAAATAACAAAAAAAAAAGTAAATGGAACACAAAGGACGGTAAGAAAAGTGCTACTTACTGAAGATAAAAGAATTACAACAGATAAGTTTATGATCAAAATAGTTTAAAATAGCACATTGGTTGTTGAATGAAGGTGTCCACCTACCATAGGAATAAAATTTTCTTTTATATTTAAAAATGCCTACTTTTGAGCATTTTACTATAGAATATATGTAAAACTGATAATAAAATGAGAAAATAGGATTATTTTAAAATAATTTATTTTTATGTTTAATGAATAATTAAAAATTTCAGTTGCAATAGCTATTTGTCAGTCTGTACACAATCGCAAATGCAACTAAGAAATATCTAATATCATACTAAACATTTATCCAGCTCCACTCTCATTAGGTTCGTATAATAATTTAAGGCTGATACCCTAGAAGACACGAGTAAGCAAAGCATTGCTTTATTCTGTAGAAAGATAACGTCAAAGGAACGATTTAGAAAACGCTTTATCACGAAATTTTTAAGACCATAAAAATCTGCAAAGGTATTTTTAACTTCAATGGATGCGTTTAATAACTCAGCAATGTGAATCAAACTTTTAATGTAAAAATTTTACATTTGGTGCATGCGATCGTACAACTTAAAATTTGAATCTATAAATTTATTATAATTGCACATTGGTTTCGGTATCAAATAACTGTACTGTCACATCATCTCGAAAACACCGAACAGATAAATACGAGGTGTTAATATTCTGTAACAAAACGTAGTAAAGTATAGCGTATCTGGACTTGTGTGTAGTTTTAATAATTTTACTGGTGTAATCGCGCTGTAATCAACTGTGTATAACGTATACCACTGAACTATTAGGTTGTAATGAAAGTTTCAACCTAATAGTAAGTTTCAACCGAAAGTTTCAACCCCCACCGCAAACATCGTCAGCACACAGTTCTCGTTGGCGTATTTGCTCATATTTTGTCAAACGATTTTTGGCATTTGAAAGAAAGAGGTTTACTTTTTAACATTGTGTTGTGAAATCTGTAAAAAATATAGTTATCATTAAGTATAAGGTGTCTCAAATGGAACTATCACTCTAGAGAATTAGAACCATTATTTACTTCCAGTTGTGTTGCAAAAAGTCAGCTACATAATATATACGAATTATGAGCACAGCTTTAAGTACTGTTGTTGTATCATGTGACACTGTGCAGGTTTGGTACCGAAAGTTCAAAAACAGTTATCTAAGGAGTTAGAAGTTAGTTTTTCAGGCAGATATGGCGGAAAACTTTCGTTACAACCTGATATTTTGCTAAGTGTCATTTTTTTCAGAAGACATGCAGGGGTATCTAGATCACGAAGTATTTTGTTAATTTAAGGTCTTCTAAACACTAATCAGCGTATAGAAACAGTTGTATTCAATATCTCTTATGATGTATTCGCGGAGACAAGCACTTTGCTAACTCAAAACACGTCCGGGACTTGGTCACTTGTTTGTATAAGCTATAAGGCTTAACGGCGAAAATATCACAGTTATTCAATATGCAAGGTAATAAGTGTAATGCATGAGCTAATGTAATGAACGCTGTAAATACTGTGGATTGATAGGTTTAATTATAAAGTCAAGGTATTAGAGAAACAAATCTGGCATGTAAAATTTTCCTTAAATATTAGTTTTGATCCACGTGCCTTCTGATATTGACACTAAGATTTGATTACCCAAAGCATTATGTGACGACATGCATTCTCCATCATGTACAAATGACTACATATAAAAAATACATAAATACCTTGCGGAAATTTTAATTTGCTCTCCAAAAATATTATTCGATTTTTTATTATTAGCACTTTTCAGACGAATAGCAATCCGAAGTACAAAAATGTTTGCAGGAAAATTTGTTTTATTTAATTATCCCTTTCCAATCACCTCGCTTCAAGAAAAATGCATGTAAACATTTTCTTTATTAGAGAAGAAGGGGAATTAGTTTATAAGAAATTCTTATTTCCTCATTTAAATGACACGGCGTTAAAATTGCCTCGGGCTAATTAATTTCATTCCCTTCTCGAATGAATCCCGTTTTTATTTGAATATTATTAAACTTCCACACGCGGATGAATATAATATAGGACAACTTCTCTCAAAGGCCTCTGTTAAGAAATTATTTCGAAGAAAGCTTTAAGTTAATTAATTAGGTAGAACGCGGCTGATTGCTTGATGTTTATTCTGTAATTTATTAAATTGGCTACTCTGCCACTCAACTTTAATGCTTTTGTTAATATTTATATATTTTAAAACGAAACAAATTTGGAATTAAATGGTATGAGTCGTATATAATTTTGCTGTGTAATACATCATTTTAATTATTATGAAATAGTAGCATGAAAGTTAAATAATTTCAGTTAATTGCAAAATATTTTCAGGCACAATTTCCTTCAGAGGCACCTCCCTATACAGCACGCATAGGATCTCAGAATGTCTATTAGCATTTAGAGAACGTTTTCTGAACGTTTAAAGACGTTCAGAGAACCTGTGTGTGTTGTATGGGTCAACAACCTTCTCTTAACGTTAAAGAAAGTTCAGAGAATACATAGATTCTCTATACGTAAATAGACGTACAGAGAATTTATGTGTGCTGCCCGTGTTTGTGTATAAATTTCGTAATGAGAAGCAAAAGTAGTGGTAAATCTCTGTTCTTAGAAAAAGTTACCGATAAAGTATTCAATGTATAAATGTGAAAGTCTATTCGTTTGTTTATCTGTCCACTGTGCAAATCTTCACTATGCAGAATTTCTAAAATTGCATTCAGTGACACCAAATACATCTTCATAAATTTTGCTCCAATCCATTTATTTCCAATTGCATGTATTAAAATAATCTGTCTGCTTTTTCCCGTTAAAGGAAATGTTTACTATTTTAGTTCTAATACAAATTCCGTTTATATATGACTTTTTTTCAAACAGATTAACGTCCGTGAAGCTTTAAATCATTACTGTCCAAAGACCATAAGATCTTTGGATTAACAAAATAATAATGCAATCTTTCATACAAAATTTTACAATAGATTATGTGGTATAAACACCTAACATATAATGTATTATGCTTAAAGGCCATGAAAATTTGACCTTTAAATCTTCTCTTTTAATCTTTTTTTTAAATTTGTGATTTGATAGAAGTAGAGGGAGATCAGACTTTATAATAATATCAAGAACTTTAAAGATTGACATATATTATATAAGCAAGTTCGTGTGATTCAGGTAGTATGTTACTGCTACCGGATCACGTTTTGTGAGTTAAAATTTAACCGGTCACCAGAGAGGCGAGATTAGTAAATTGTAAAGAAACTTATAGCATTACTATGTCATTCTCCCTCTGGCGACGCTTGGCATCCTTTGGCCTTCAAAATAGCTGCAACTCGCTTGGGCATGTATGACACGAATTCTTGGTAGATAACTGGAGACAAGCTGTACCAAATATTTAAGCAACGGTCACACAAAGTCCTGATATTGAAACATGGTGGTGTTTGAGCTCTGAGCTGTCAGGGAGAGGGGAGCAGCTGTTCTCCTGGAAGACTGCGTACCCTGACACGACCATTGACGTGATGAAGGAAGGTAATAAAAATAAAAGCTACAGAATAATTGGCGTCTGCTGTCTAATAATTCCAGTAGAAATTAAGATGCATAGCTAAAAGTTCTCTGCCTTAAGCACATGCATTCCAATTTTTAAATTAATTTTAGGAAATGTATTTGTAGTTTTTAAGATTTTGCAG
This sequence comes from Cheiracanthium punctorium, assembly GCA_038373885.1. Classification (NCBI taxonomy): domain Eukaryota; kingdom Metazoa; phylum Arthropoda; class Arachnida; order Araneae; family Cheiracanthiidae; genus Cheiracanthium; species Cheiracanthium punctorium. The sequence goes on along the minus strand of JAWZYV010010736.1, from coordinate 1,661,509 downwards.
CAGTTTCAGAAGTGCTAATTTAAATTTCAGTTGAAACTTTTCAATTAATACAACATTGAATGCTTTATCTGATATGTTTACAAAACGTATTCGTTACAAACGTTACAGAAACTTGAAAAAATGTCCGTTTAATGTTGATATTTGATTCATCGACCTTCACGGAAATTATGACATAGTATCATTGCTTCAAGTGAATGAAATTAAATTTTAGATTGGAAACAACAACGTCATGAAAATTTTTATTTTATTTGTATAAGTATCGGTAAATAAATTTCAATAAGGGAACCAATGTTTCGACTCTAGTCATTAATAATTTTATTTATGTATTTGTTTCTTTGTGTATAAAAGAAAATGTGTATGGGCGCTAGATGTGTTAATAGATAAAAATCAATTAATAAATTAAATAAATGCTTTACTTATAAGGCCCTTTATTAATTAATTATGAAAAATATGCATGCACCTGAATTTAATAGATAAAATTTTTCTTTTATGAGGCCCTTATTTATTTATTAATTTACTTATTTATGTATAAAAGAAAATGTGTATGACCGCTTGATGTTAGATTAAAAACTAATTAATAAATTAAATTATAAAATTTTTCTTCTATAACGTCATTATTTATTTATTTATGAAAAAGTTTATATTCACCTTAATTTAATAGATTAAAATAAATTCATGAATTTGTTAATATATTTATGTGTGCACAAATATATTTTCAGTTATTAATAATTTAAGTAATTTTATATTTTTCTTCTTTCAGTTCAGTACTCTTAGGAATATAGCATGGTTCATTTTCTTCCGGATTATCATCTTTCTACAATGCATTCAAATGATGATTACATTCTTGAAGTCAAATGCTATTAGCGATCGCGTGTATTCACATAAATCGGAAATGAGCCCATGCCGTACCATTTCCTCCCGGCATTCCCTACTAAATCAGAAAATTTACCTGTAATATTCAGCGTTCTTTGAAATCAATTTAGTTTCCGAACTGACTGGAAGAATTTCCTATGTGGTATGCTGTACACTAGGATGGATCGAAAAATTCTTTTTTTCGAAATCTTTATCTCCTGAGGTCTCAAATGTTGCATATCGATATAATTAAGATGTGTGTAAAATTTAAATGCTCCATGACAACGTCTTGGGGGTTGCACATCGAGCTTGAAAATTGGAACTTTTTGAAAAATATACCTTTTTTAAAAATTCGACAAAATTTTTTTTTTCGGAATCATTAGGCTCTCGAAGTTGTACAAGTTGTATATTGTTATTAATGTGATATACGTAAAATCAGCAGGGGCTAAGACTAGTTCTGAGGTTGCAGATCGAGTTTGAAATCTATAAATATCTGAAAAGTATGGGTTTTTTGAAAAAAAATCGTGGAGAAATCCAAAATTAAATTTTCTAATGAATTAGCCTTTGAAAAACAATCAGTAACGTTCGCAGATCTTCCCTAGTGCAACTTCAATCGTTACTGCACTACCTAAGAACCACCTTGTTGATTTGGTTGCAATCCGTGTCCCCATCCGTGCCAGCTGAACCACACAGTTATTGGAGCACGTGTTTTAGTGAGCTATATAAAGCCCGACTTCAATTCAAACCGTGGCATTTTATGCCAAGTGTAATAATCTGGATCGTATGAAACCATCATCTGATGGATTGTCTGCAAAATTCGGAGTAGCAGCTTGGTGGTGTGAAGTTGGAATATATGCCATTGAAGAGATTTAGTTAGATTGGAGAATTGCGTTTCTAGATTTCGGATTATGCCTTTGTTTCTCTCTAGATTTCGATGGTTCGGTACCACCGTTATTGCATGGAGAAGCCCGTTCTTTATACGGAACGGGAGTCATGAACAGACTAGATGTGTAACAATAGGTGGCATTGAAAATAATTTTATGTTCAGAGAGGAAAGATGAAAGACTGGAAAGAGAAATTTCGAGATTGGTGAAAAAGTCATGAAAGTTCCAACATCCAGTACATGTCTCTAATTGCAGTCATTGATCTGGAAAGAGAATATAAAGCGTAGTTCAAAAGGCTGAAGGGAAAGCTGAAAGCTCTTCTGAGAGAGAAAGCTGAGGAGAGGCGTTCTCAAGTGACCAAGTTGGACTAAAAATCTCTGCTTTCACTAGTCTGCGACCATAAAGTTATATCAAAGTGGACAGCAGCAATTCTGTGTCAACTTTATTTCATAACCTGGAAAGCGGAAAGAATAAAGATGGAGAAAAAGCTTCTCAACTGATTCTCAACCATGTAAAGTTAGAGGAATGCTGAGTTGAGTCGCAGTGAATTACAAAAATAAACGGAAGAAGACTTTATTTATTTTTATTTATTTTTTGGGGGGAGAGGGGTTGTGTATTGATAGCAGGAAGGGCAAAACCAGATGCTTCGAAAAATAAGTTGACGGCAAATTACACCCAAGTGTTTGCCAATAAGGAAATATCTCTATGATAATGAAGCCTGGTTCAACATAACTTTGGCATGTGATTTTAAGATCGAGAATATTTCATTGGAAATTTGGAAGTGTTTGACATGAAATCCACTAATCTTGGAACCCTCACCTGCTCCGGGAAATGTACATTTGCAATTTGCGATATCCAACAGTTCGGTAAGAGAGTTTTTTCCCACTTTCTTCAAGCGATTCCTTATGTCCGTCTCTAGCGTACGATTTATTTAGCTTCTGAAGTTGCTCATGGCGTTTTTTAACTATCTCTTGAATTTTCGGATTGACACAGTGAGGATACTGGTCTTGATTGAGAATTTCCTGTATTTTGATCGCCACAACTAAGGTTACTTCTCCTTCCGATGGATCCTGCCCTTTATATAGATTTTTTTCTTCTTAAAAACAAAATAGTAATATGGAAATACGTCTCCTCGGGTTGGTAACTTGGTACAAGGTAATTCTTTCAATATTCCCAGCTCTTCTGAGAATGCACGCCGGTTTTGTTCCGTATCTTGTAGCAGAGAGTTTCACTTCATTCAGGATCGCAGCAGTGCAAGGCAACCATCCCTTTGCATTTTTTTTTTTAGAATTAACTGAAAACGCCATCTATCTGAAACGTTAAACTAAATGCTTGTTTCATCGAAATATCTAGTGCATGGTTTACCCTAACACACGTGCGTCGCCAAAACTCAGCAGGCAAACCGGCGTTAGTTGTCTTCAGCACAGTTTGCGTACTGCGCCCAAGACAAAACGACAGCATAACATGTGTATTGTATCAAACAACTCGTAAAGGCATTTTTATGAGATTTACTGAGCTCCTTTGAATATCTTTTAACATATAAAAGGATCAAATTATTTTTAACAAATAAAGTTTGTTTTCGGCATAATTTCTCCGAAAAAGTTAATATTTTCAAATATTTATAGATTTCAAGCTCTATGTTCAAACTCTAGATATTGTCCTAGCAACTCCAAATTTTGCATATACCTTATTCATAACGATATACAACTTTTAGAAGTCCGGCATTCTAATAAATCGAAAAAGAATTTTTTTGGTCGATTTTTTAAAGTAGTCATATTTTTTAAAAATTTCTAGATTTCAAGCTCATTGCGCAACCACAAGACGTTGTCGTAGAACATTCAAATTTTACACACATCTTATTTATATCAATATGCAACTTTTGAGACCTCAGAGATAAAGATTTCGAAAATAGTTTCCCTCGATCCACCCTACTGTACACATTTATTATACAGGGTGGCCATAATTAAACTGCACGTGTTCAAGGGGTGCTGAAGAGAAAACTACTGGGAATATTCCAGTGAAATTTGGTATTTACACGTTTCAGAATATGCGCAAGTCAAATATGAAAAAAAAATCTCCATTTTCGACGGATAGATGGCTCTGTATGGTGTTTCAACGCTCCCCGGTGGCATATACAACTTCCAAAACCAATAGACAGAGCATAATGACATTCTAAGAGGCATATAAACAATATAAAACATAATTTACAGTTTATCAGCATTCCATACAATTCACTTCAGTAATTAAATTTTTACAGTAACATGTAATCAAAAATTAACGTTAATTAAGATCACAAATTAAACAATTAATAAAGACGCTTTGGAAAACAATCAAACCATTATTTATTCTAATTGACACTCATTAGACCTCTTCTTAATCGTTTCATATGCCGGTATTCTTTCAGAGTAGCTGAGTAACTGCTACCATTCTGATAGAATATCTTCACTAACAATGCACGTTCCTTCTTATTCAGAGTCATGATTGACCATTACTCAATGTCGTCTTCTTTTTTTACTGTTCGATGAGCTTAAAATTTGCATATATGCCGCCGATAAGCGTTGAAACACGATACAGCACCATCTATCGGGCAAAAATGGTGATTTTTTTTTCATATTTGACTTGCGCATTATCTGACACGTGTAGATACCAAATTTCACTATAATATTCCCAGTAGTTTTCTCATCAGCACCCCCTTGAACACGTGCAGTTTAATTATGGCCACCCTGTACATTTCTATGTATATAAAGAGAGGGTGCATAGGGAAGCCCCTTTAACCTCAAAATACTTGCAGACGGAGAGAGCTACAGCTAGGCAAGTGAGGTAACGTTTATAGTTAAAGCAAACACGCCCGATCTCATGCAAACAACAGCAGCGCTCCTAGCGCCGAAATTTGAAAGTTAGGCATTCTAAATGGGAAATGAAAGGAGATAATGCAAAATTTACAGCTAGAAAATTTAGAGCATCACCTAATTAGTATAAAACCACATTTGATTTACACGGATAAGACAAATTTTCTCTGGCATACCCGAAAACGTTTGAAAACTATGCAAGAAGATTCTACTCTATGAAGCTGCATTAAATGGACAGAAATACCTCCAACTATCGCGGGATATCATACCTGATTTTGTAGATGGTATTTTCCTTTGCGCATTACGCTCCTTGTGGTTCCAGCATGACTGTGCTCCTGCACACGAGATAGTTGAAGTGCGAAGAATTGATTGATTGATTGATTGAAAGATTGTTTTGAAAAACAAATTATCGGGTATTGTGGTAGTGTTAAATGGCCTCAATGAACGACGGACCTTAATCTGTTGGATTTCTTTCTGTGGGCTTACATTAAAGATCAGGTATCTCTGTCCGTTTAATGCAACTTCGTAGAGTCGTCTTCATCAATTTCGAACACTTTAAGGTATACATGCGACAATTTATCTTATCCGTGTGAACCAAATCTCGTTACGTACTAATTGAAGCTTTAAAATTTTCTAACTGGAAATAGTGCTCTATCACTTTTCGTTTTCGATTTGCAATGCATAGCTTCCAAATTTCACCACTAGGGACGCTGCTGTTGTTTGCATTATGTCGGGTATTGTCACTTAATATACCGTTACTTTATTTGCGTTGCTGTAGCTCTATCTCCGTTCGCAAATATATTCAGGTTAAATGGACTTTCCTATGACCCTGTATGTGTATATACAGTATGCCCATTGAAGTGCCTTGTCATCCTCTTAATTTCCGAACGGCTGCTGCTATTTTTATAAACGCGGTGTCTAGGTATAGTAAAGTGGATATGCGCTACTGAATGAGACCGCTCACAGCGCCGCCTGGTGGAAAACTGCGGAGTTATCTTTCGTATCTCGAAAACGGTACGAGATAAGGGGAAAAAGTGAATTACAAAGTTGTAGAGCGTAATTGATTTAGTACGAAAAGACACCTCATTAACAAGGATGTGAAAAAAAACTGAAAAGTTAAAACGTGCATTTGCACTTCGGGATTCCCTACTCTGCGAAGGTGAAAAAACGATCAAAGAAAGAAGAAAACAATTATTTGTCACAATATATCTTTATTTAAGATGTTCAAACTTCGCACCGTCAGCTGCAATGCACATTTAGATCCTCGTTTGAATTTCACATTGCATGCGTTGGAGCATACAGGGCGACACGTTGGCACAGACGTCCGTAATGCGTCGTTTAAGGTCCTGCAATGTTTGGGGAGGGGTCGCATATACCTGCTGTTTTAGGTATTCCCACAGAAAAAAGTCCAGTGGAATCAGATCAGGCGAACGTAGAGGCCATTTTTCGAAACCGACATACTCAATAATTTATTTCTGTTTATTTCCTTTGGACAAGGAATTGCAAGTAATACCACAGTACTACATTGCGGCGGCGTGTTTAGCCGGAAAGATAATATTTTCTCCTTCTGTTCACATTTCCTGATGTCACAATGTAGGAAATAAAGAAAATACAATGCACGTTTTAACAGTTCTGTGTTTCCCACCCATGCCAATGAGGTGTCTTTTCGTACTAAATCGACAACGCTTTACAACTTTGCAATTCACTATTTCCCCCTATCTCGTACCGTTTCCGATATACGAAAGCTAATTACGCAGCTTCCCACCAGGTGGCACTGTGAGCGGTCTCATTCGGTAGCGCATATCCAATTTACTATGCCTAAACACCGCATTTATAAAACTAGCAGCAGCCGTTCTGAAATTAAAAGGTTGACAAGGGACTTTAGAGGGCATCTACGTCGTTAGTATCATCGTCGGGAGGTTCAGTAGAGCCGAGGAGGCTCGGGACTCTGGCTTAGAGCCTTCCCCGGCCGCCCGCTGCTGGTACTTGTAGTAGGGCCAAGAAAAGAAGTCTTGCGGGTTAGGTTATATTATTCGCGATCTCAACGACCTAAAGGGGGCGCTGTAGGATATAAACAAATGTGCTCGGTGACGGGTAGCTTGTTCCGACAATAGTTGTGCCTGCATTAAGCAACGCGGTTTTTATGCCTATTTTCTCCTTTTAGAGGTGGAAAAAAGTTTTTTATGGAAAGAATGTCACATGATTTATTTCTTTTAGTTTTATATCAAGCAATCTTTTAATTTAAAGGTAACATTTGCTAATTTTTGGTGTTTTGCTCGTGTGTTCTGGGTGTTTATCCACATACAGATGAAATTAAAGTAAACTTTCTCCATCCACATAATCTATCGCCATCATTTTATTACCCATAAATTATATGATAAAGAATGCTATTTGCATCCAATAAATTTGAGAAAAAAATCACACAATGGTTTACTTCCTTTTTTATTTTACTTTCTGCATAATCTGCAAGTTGTAAGCTTTCCTTACTACATTGAAATTTAAAACTCAATTTAAAAAAAAATACACATCAATTAAAGGTAACACTTGAAATATTTACTTAATAGTTCAGAATATGCATGCAACATAAAAATAACATCTTACTGTAATTATTATTTTTTTTTAACCTGAAAATGTTAGTATTTAAAAATTGACAATTAAAGGAATAGTTGTAACTCAATGGAATAGTGGAAGCATTTTATGAAACATAATGAATTTTTAAAATTATTAATGAAAAAGAAAAATGGAATTTTGATAGACTAACCCTGAAAATTCCTATTAAAAGGGGGGAGGCACACCCCATTTCCTACTTTGAAAGCACCCTCATTAAAACCCCCAGCAAAAACAAATTTGGACTCAACTGCTCTTGAAATTTTAAAAACAAATAATTGTTTTAGTAAAATTCTATTTTTTTATTGAGGGGGGGGGAGAGACATTGCCTACCCCCAATGAAAGTGTTGAAAAACATTATCAACATTATTTGTTCTTTCTCAAAATTCTTATATTAAGTTAAAAATGTAATTTTATTTTAAAATACAAAAATTTTCTTTTGTAGTTATTAAATCGAGATGGTAGCAATTTTCTTAAATTTATTACTGGAAAACCCATGGTAATCCCAGAATGAAACTTTCAGACATTGTTAACAATAAATAGAAGAATAACATATAATTTTTTTTTAAAAATTAAAAATATACTTTTTGAAATTTTAAAATGATGAACTTTAAATTAAAAATTTAAAAAATTTAATCATGTACATATGATAAGAAAGGGCAACCTGTTTATTTTCTATAGACACTTTAATGGAGTTTCTATGATAATTAGGAGAGAAATTGGAGCCAATTGTATAGTGCAAGAATTTCTAAAATTGCATTAATTTCACAAAATTTAAAATTAAATATTTCGAAAACTAAAAGTGATATGGACTAGAAATTTCACATTAATTTTTTTCTCTATAGATACAACTATCACACCAAATTTCATTGAATTCTGTGGGGGTCAGGTTGTGAGCCTCGTTGATTTGACATGGAATGACCCATATGGCAATTTTGTCAGTACAGAATTTTCAGAGAAAAAAGTGATTTCCTCTTTATTCACAAAAAGCTGAAGAATCTCATCTTTGAACTATATCATGAAAAATTAGAAAGATGTTGGAGACTTACAGCCAGAATTTTGTCAATCTTTTAAAAATGCAGAATGATAGATATTTTTCACATTACAACATTTTTCATCCAAAATCATAAACAGCTAAAATTTAAACCAAAATTATGATGGTTATTTAGACATTTCTGAGTTTTTGTTTTTCTGTGATGCTAAATTTTTTACTGAAATTAGTTCAGACAAATGGAAAGAGAACAACACTAACACACAATTACTTTCTGATTTTAACAGAAAGGGGGCTCTCAATAATTTTAAGGGGAGAAGAGAAACAATTATATGCATCCAAGATAAAAAATATCTTAGTACTTTTATCACATATTATATAGTAACTATATCAATGTTAACACATTCAACAAAGAGTACTACCCCTATATCTATACATTTTAAAACAGCACTGGATAGAATTTTAACACAACACTAAAGATATCAATGCAAAGCCTCAATTCTCAATTGGGAGTGACATTTAGGTATAAGAGGGGCTCACAACAGTGCGATAAAATTATCTTTCAATCAGGTTATTTCTGAGTAAATATTGTGAAGCTGTTTAGAAAAGTTCTTAACATTTAACATTAATATATTGATCTATTAGCTTCAAATTAAGTACATAAATCCTAGAAAACGTTTAATATGTAACATTAGATTGGTATTTTGTTAAATCTAACACGGAGGTTTTTACTTTTTTAACACCACAAGTCAAAAACCTGTCGATTTACAGGATAGTATAGAACCTTTAAACGTACATATTAAAGTATACATATAAATAATATAGAAATCAATATAAATAGCATAGAAATCATTTAGGACATGCATTTGGAATTGTGTTCATAAAATTAATTCAAGCATTTATGACTAGATCTTTCAAACATTAAAGAAAAAACGGCTAAGTATATTTTACATACTTCTTGGTATAAAATCACTCTCAAGAAAATGTTTCCCACAAACAACCATTCTGTCCGATACGTTTTTGCCAATTTTCAGAGCGCTAATCCATGGTTTCCTAAGCTTCCGCATGGTCGCTTCGGATGAATTGTTTTGATTTCTTTTAATTGACGGAAATCTGTGGAAACTGGGTAGAGGAATATTTCTCCCCTTAGAATCACACTGAGGAACACAGCAATTAACTTTGTCGTTACCCATAATATATTTTGGCAAAAAAAAACAAAAACAATAATTACACACGTTTGAAATAAGCGCGTCTCAAAACAGTAATATGTAAGTACGTAAGCTGAGCTGAGCTGGCCAAGCAAGCCTGCCACATAGTAGTTCTAGTTAGGCCGCTAGATGGCGTATTCAAGTCCTGAGATCGCGAATTGGACGACTTTATACATGTATCCTTGGAAGTTGCAGCCACGCGAAAAGGTTTTCTCCCGGACTGCGCAAGCCCTTTTATCAGCTTTTGAGGTCGAGTCACATGACCCGCACAAACTCCAATTATTGGCAGATCCCAAAATCTGGGCAGCAGTTTTTCAAGGTTTGTTGTGACTTTTAAGACGCCAGATTGACTGAGCACGGGGACCGTCTACAAAATTAGAAAGGAATTGCAAGGGACTGTGTACTAATTGCGGATTTTGGAAGCGAATTCCATTGTTCCCAACTGAATTAAAACTGCGTATTTCTAGAAATTTGGGATTTTAGCGGGCTTTTGATTTAGCCCGCTAAAATCAGTCTTAGCTTTTGATTTAGCCTTATGTTATATAGAGGGCTTATATTAATCAGTGGGCTTTTGATTTAGCCTTATGTTATGTATATAAATGAACTATATACGGATTTGTATAAAGTACATTGGCTTAAATTTTTTTATTGGAATAGAGTTAAGCAATAAAACTATATATATATAATTTTAAATCGTATATTTTGTTTCACATTTTTTTGTAATAAACCCCCGTTAAATTTTCCATAAACAGTAAAATGTTATTTGTAATATGTTGCTTTCACACACATTATATTCAGGTTTGCATGATCCTGTTTCAATAACTTTTTGGAACATAGTAAAGTATTAAAAAGTAATAAAAAGCAAAAGAAACAAGTTTTGATAGACACAAATAGGAATGGATTACACTGAAAGAAGAAATTGTTTCAGAATATTTCTTACGGCTTCAAATAGCACATTTGTTCCATGTAGTTTACACATACATCTGTCCGATTTAAGGTGTTTTTTTCTTGAAAACAGCGTTTATCTGCAAACATATTTAGTACATTTTTCATAAATCCTTTTTCCATCACTGTAATGCGTACATCAAACAGAATATAAATTTTCGTATGGAATACAAATAGTTAGGATTTTAATATTTATCTTCAACATATTAAACATCAAAATTTTAAAGCTTCAAAAATTTACTATAAAAGAGAAGATTTTAAAAGAATATCCATCTAATTCCCTTTTGATAACAGTGCATATAAAAATTTAGGAGTGTGTGAACAAATCCATGAAAAGACTACATTTTGAACAAATTTAGATTTTAAATGCAATATCTGTATCCCTTTGCATTTATTCTTTTTTATGCATTCAAATATATCTTTATACAGTAAGCGGTATTACAATAATAGGTAGCATATAAAATTCTGTGAAATACATCAAAAATATTTTGAAATGTAAAATGTGTCATAAATGTGTGTTTCTTTATGTTGCAGGATTTTATTTAAGCTTATACGCATCCTTAAATGGAAGTATTTTTTTAAGAATATATACATTTAGATTTAAAAAAATAAATAGGATTCAAATAACTTAAAACTGAGTATATTTTCAAACACGATTGCATTTGTGATATATAAGTAAAAATTCAGATTTGAATGTTAACGCTTAATGGTATTGAAGAATGCTAAACCTAAGAATAATGACATTTATTGAAATACTTTTTCCAGTGTGGAGACAAAATAAATTAATGAAATGTTTTATCTCCCTAAATCATTTTATAACCCTGCGCTTTTATTGTTTATTTTTAATTGGTTACCCCACAATTGTTTTCTTTGAATGAAATATAGAAAACATGCGTCGGGGGATGATGTAAAAATAGAAATAACACAAACAGTAAATTTATGTATGCAAGCATAGTGTAGTAAAAACATGGTAATACGCTTTAGTTCTTTATCTATCAGAAATAAACGGACAGTGTATATTAAAAAAAAATCAAAAGTAGGTTGAAAAAAAATCAGTACGTTAGGAAATAATTCCTCTCGTTATTTTTTAAAAAAGGGTCACTTTTTTATACATGTATACGATCCCCGAAGAAAACTCTTCACCATTAGTAAAATGTGTCACATACAATAATGAGATGATATTGGAAATTCTGAGAATAATATCCTTAAATGTGTCAGTGATATGGGGATTGGTGACTTAAACTACTTTCCAGTGGTTCTCGGAAATAAAAAATCACGTTTGATCATCACGTTTCAGGGATTGTACAAAAATACAAAAAAAAAAAAAAAAAAAAAAAAAAAAAAAACCACCTAAATATATATTCTAGCAATAAACGTTTACTTTAAAATTCGCACATAGTGCTATGCCTGAATCTTTGAAAGTTTCAAGTTTCGTGCAGTTCTTGTTAATTTTCAAAAAGTGCCACTTTTAGAAAATTAAACAGAGGATTTTGCTCTTAGTCTTTATTTTCTACCTTATTTTTAAATTTTCTTCAATTTGCATCGTCTCATATGAATAAAGAATTAAAGCATCTTATCATTTTTAAACGACTTGTAGAATGTCAAAAGAAATATGTATATTTAACCTTTTACAGACCGAATGCAGGCAATTTCTAAATCAGTTTTTTGCATATTTTGTCTAATAATTCGTTCGTTAAAATATGTTAGTGATAATGAAGAATATATATATATATATATATGCAATTTTTATTGTGTTTCCAATTGGAAGCATGGATCATTTCTTTGGTTTCAATTTCTTTGTTTTAACTTTAAATTGGTTTCAAAAACAGAATATAGTGATGGGTAGTTTAAATAATATATGAAATATCATGAAAGATTTATTTTGGAATTTATGTAAAGATATTAATTAAGTTTGAAAGGGGAGCGGGATCTATCAAGATAGCTCTGCAAAATTTATGAAAATTGCTATTTTTATGATTTTTTGTCATCTTTCCAACTAGAAATACAAATTCTAGTTCAAAAAATCATGTCACCTTTTAACTATATCTTATAATTTTTTCTAGTCAATATAAATTTAATTTTTGAATAAATTTTAATTTGATGATCCTAATTGGGAACATTGGCCTGTAAAATGTTAAGAAAGACTTTTAGGCACATAAAAGTCATTAAAATACTGTCTGGACAATAGTTTTAACATTGTGTATTCTCACACGCAATGTTAAAACTATCAACTACATAGCAGGAAGCGAAGCACTTAATGTATTTTCTCCAATTCAAATTGCTATAGGTAAACAGCTAATAATGTTTGTAACACCTGGCTGCATTAACTGATGAAATTCTTGGAACTAAAAGCTTATCTTTTTTTTTCGTTTTCTTGTTTAATTACACTCTTTCTTCAAATTAAGTATGGATATCGATTGATCGCACAAAACATTTGCAAATATTATTTTGTTCAGTGTCCCTCCATCAACTCCTCAGGCGTTCTTTTAGTCCGTTCTTGGAAAAAAATATTTTAGTTCAAATAATTGTTTGGAAGTCGACCATGTAATTTGCATAGGAGAGATAATGCATTGGAATGAGCAGTAATGGTTATGATATGGAGTATTCATTGTAAAGTGGTAAAGAAAGTAAATTATGCTGAATGTTCATTTCCAGAAAACAAAGAAACACGAATGGCGTCACTTAAGTGTTAATTGCGATATGCAAAGTTGATTATCCATTGAAGTGGCGTTTTTCAAAGAGGTCATAGTACTCATCGTTGATGGCCAAGACAGACATAATTGTTCAAGTGTGTTCTTCAGAAGCAGAGGTGATGGCAAATTTTTTAAAAGCTTGTAACTGTTATCATACCCATTATTTACAGAACTGTTCCCACTCTAAACGAGGATCTGCTGTCGTTGGAGAATGCTGCCAATTGCATGGGACTCATAGCTGCCAACCTTCCCGATTTCTTCGGGAGATTTCTCACCACAATTTTTAAACAGTTTTATTTTGCATTAAATTTTTGGCGTTATATTAAGCATGAACTGCTAGGTATAAATCAGTAGTTGGAAGTCTCCCGAAGAAATCGGGAAGGTTGGCAGCTATGGAGACTTATCACAAAACTGAAAAAAAAAACAAAGTAAAATGTATGCCTATACTGAAAAATGCATCATACCAGAAAACTGGTTCTCATAAATTTCAGGATGTCCATTATTTTACTTACCTCGGATCTATAGTTACAAAGACAATAACATTATCAATAAGATTCAAAGTTACCTAATGTATGCTCGAAAAACCTGTTATGAATTGAAACAAAGTATTGTATCAACACTACTCTCAAGACCAGCAGAACCTACATTATAAAATGCGTAAATCAGACCAATACTTGCTCACGGATCAAAGACCTGGACGCTGGCCAAAGCAAACGAAAATAAAATAGCCATTTTTGAAAGAAAAACTCTGTGGGCCATACCGGAGGCCATCGTGACTCTTCTTCCGAACCTGCTTGTGGAATGCGATGAGTCATCCAGAAGAGGCCTACGGATGCTCGCTTATTGGTTACTCCAGCACTTTGATACGTCATCTAACGGCCGAAACCAAACCAATGAGAAACGCCCGTAGGCCTCTTTGGATGACTCATCGATGTACACAAGCAGGCCCGGTAGAAGATTCACGACCACACTTGGTGGAACAGAAACTAAAATTTAAAAAAGATATAACTCTGATATATTTAAAATCTGTAGAGAGCTAGACGTTAGAAAATTATCAAAATTAAAGCTATAAACTGGGTAGCTCATAATTAAAATGGATTGTAATTCCACAGTGGAAAAAATTCTTCATAGGCCATTGGCTCGCAGAAAAAGAGGTGCACCCAGACCAGCGATGAATGGACTTGGTGAAGTCCGACTTCCTTGTTATCTCAGAGACTGACACACAAGACTTCTGCCCACAACAGAATTGGATTGAAGAAAATTCAGAAGACGGCACTGTACCACCCTGTGCTATCTGGCCAATTATGATGATGATGATGATGGTGAAGTACCTGTTACCAAATACTTATTTGCATAATCAATAATACACAATTGACGTAATAAACTTTAATAAAGTGATCCCTTTACAGAATAAAACAAAATGACAATAAAGTCTCCAGAATATGCAAAAGCTATGTTAAAAAGATACTTAATTATCACTTAATTTACTTAACTATTTAATTAATTTAAAGAACTCATTAAATAATAAAATAATAAGAATAGTACTGCTCCACTATAAGGGGTACTCTGTTATTCAGGTACCCTAACATACTACGTTTTTTTTTTTTTTTTTGAGATATGTATTATCATAACGCCAGCTTTGTATCTTGAGATACGAATCGGAATTCGAATAGCAGCAATTTTCGGTGACGTCATAATACTAATCACACATGGAGAGCATCTAAAAGAAAGAACGCAGAAACTTTAGTCCAATGACAAGTTGTCAGAAATTAAGTGAGAGTGTAAATTATTAAACAAAACTCAAAATTAAAGATCTGCTTCTCTGTAAAAATATGTAGGCATTTAAAAAATACAGCTGAGTGTGGGCTCACTAAAGTTCAAAATACCGGTTTAATAAAAAAGGATATTCAACGACGATTTTTGAAAACCGTACCACTAATATCACAAGAATTTACAGAACCTGCACAAAATAATGAAACAAAAAATCAACAAATTGTTGCTAATGACAGAAAAATGCTCGTAAAGACGTATTCACAAGCACTTTCAAATCAATTCATTCAACTGAACTACAACAGTGATTCTCTCTCTCTCTCTCGCTTTTATAGTTTTCCGGACGGGATATGACATCGCATAGAAATTTCTGGAAGATGCCTCGTAACTTCCTACCTGATGGAGATAGAATATGTCAGCCCTTTCAAAACACTTCAATTTTGTCGCCAAACGGTCGCCAGGGTGAAAGGGGTACAAGTTTTTCAAGAATCACACCATACCTGTAAAACTGGTTTCCCCACAGTAAGTCCCGTAAGAAAGGAAAGCGGCATTACAGCTATGTTACGGTGTATTTGTATTTTAGTTTCTACAGTACGTATATTTAATTTTGATCAATAAAATATGTTTTTACAATACATTCATTATTATCATATGAAAACTGAAATGGTTTTCTCTGGGCCTGGCAATATTTTGACTTACGAACTCTGTCAAGGAAACAACCAAACGCTTATCTTAAGATATTACTGTATTTCTTAACCCTCTCGTCACCGAATTATGAAAAATCAGAGAAAACAAATCTGTTTAGGATTTAATGCATCTGAAATACTATTATAAATCATGCAAAAATATTTTTTTCTAATGTCGATTAATATTTCTCGATTAATGTCGATAATAATAATTTTTCTAATAATAATTTCTGCATTTTCGAAGCATTTTGTTATGCTAAAATTAATTTAAAAAGATGCACATATTAGGTAAAGGTTGAGGAATAAGAAAAAACTATACTTACCTTTAAAAAAAAACGGTAAAAAAAGCAGCGTAAATATTTTCTTATTTTTTCTTCTGAAACAATGAAGCGAAAACTGTAAAAAATGATCTAAATTGACTAGAACTGCAATCTAGGCACGATTTATGCATCTAGTTAAGAGCCTCATACACTTTCTGCATGAATTAATGATATTGATATCACTCAAAAAAAATACTAAATTTAATTGTTTTCTCTCTAAATGTTGCTATTTGAAATAGGAGCCTCATATGAGGTTCCGGATGACGAGAGGGTTAAAGCCATTTAAAATCAATCTATAAAACATAATGTTCAAATGTCTATTTCTTCCCTAGATTTAAGAAAAAAGAAAATACGGGACCGATTGGAGCGAGGTTTGTGACAAAATGATTCCTGCTGTCCAGAGAAGGATTAAAGTATTAAAATCCAAAATCTGGCAAACAGAAAGAAAAGCAGGGTCCAAAACGTCCTTTGCATATCCATGGACCTTTCTATGGCCACGAAGAGCGATAATACTGTTTTTCCTTGCAGTCATACACTGCAAAAATGTATGTCAAATTTACAAAAAAAAAAATGTCAGCCAAGACGCCATTTTATTTCCGCATGTTTTACACAACTCTTTCGTAAATTTACAGATTCTTAGTTTATTTTACAGAAATCTTCCATATGCGGGAACAAAAAGTGCGGAAGGCTTCTGTAAAACATACGGAAATAAACTGGTGTCCTGGCTGACAGTTCTTTCCCGTCAGTTTGACATACTTACATATTTTTTTTAATTCTTTTTGCAGTGTACGTCAGCTGGAAATGAAGGAATTTTGAATTTTTGCTAGATGATCGCAATCGGAAAAATGGTTTATCTATGGATTAATGGTACATCTAAGGGAATGTTAAAGTGTGTTTTCTACTATAGACTAAAAAAACTACTAGATCGTTTTAAATGGGATCTTTGGGGAAAATAATCTGGCACTACAAATCACAAGCCAAAATAAAGCATTTATCCCCATCATGTTACGTAATTTTAGAGGCATAATGCTAGAACTTGAACCTGAAAGATAGATGAAAGAAAAAAATATTCTATAGAAATAAAGCATTCTGGAAATGAGTAGATTTGTTTGCAAAACGCTTTTTTACGTTCCCCTTTACGAAACTCAGATACTAATTTATTTATTTATTTGCAGTCTCTCTACATATCATCTCAAGTCTGTATCTTTAAAGGAAGGTTTATATCACGAGTCAATGAATTTAGTATTTTTTTTTTTTTTGAGATTCCGGGACGACAGGGGTAATTTAAATCATGTTAGTAATAAAAACATTCGGTTCTTCTTGTTTGAAGAACTTGCACACATGTAGTTAAATAAAAAAATACACTAAGTACTTGTTACATAAGCTTTTACTTCTTATGACACAAATGATCGCATTCATAGTTATGGGAAGGGAGAAAGAATACATAAAGCAATCCAATAATATCCAAATAAGTCATAAACTCACCCTTGCACACACGTCTTCCTAATGTATTTTTCGTGGAGAATCATACCCGTACATAATTCTATCATGCTCAACGTAAATAAAACTCTCCTCTATCCAGTTTATTGCTCGCTCACTTAAGGTATACATATAGTTCATTAGTGGTAGTACCACGTCCATTTCTATTTAATATTAGCCAATTTATGCGAATTATGACTAATGATTAAAGTTTGCCACGCCACGTGTTTGATTTTGGACTCATTCGCTTAGTATATTGAAATTAATTTGTCAGTTTGGGTTAAAATTTTTTAAATATAACCTAATACATTAAAATGGCCTATCGATAATTTGTTTATATACCTTCATTCAAAAACTGCCGAATTGACTGAGCTAGAATTTTTACGTAAATATTGCTAACAAGTGTTGAAGAAACGCAGGGTATCTTTCTAAAATTCGACAGTTTTTGTTTTCTTATTACTTTCCGAACATGTACCATGTAAGGAAAGTATTATAATCATGAAAAAATTCGACTTCGAGATTTTGGTGTTTTTACACGTTTTGAGGGCTTCTGAATCCATTTATGCTATTTTTACGAGATGTATGTATGTATGTGTGTATGTGTGTGTGTGTGTATGTGTGTTTGTGTGTATGTGAGTGAACACGATATCTCCTGAACGGAGCATTCGATTGAGCTCAAATTGGATATATATGTCATAAACCACCGTCGCAAGACCGGTATTGATTTTGGTGTGTATAGGACTTATAGTTTTTCTACAGGGCTACGGCAAAGATTTCTTTTACATTATGGCCTATGGGGGGAATTTCTTGAAAGTGCGCTAGCGTTTAAACGATATATTCGATTGAGCTCAAATTCGGTATACATGTTATAAACCACCATCCTAAGACCGGTATTGATTTTGGTGTGTATAGGACTTATAGTTCTCCTAAAGGGCTACGACAAAACTTTCTTTTATGTTATGGCATATGGGGAGACATTCTTGAAAGTGCGTAAGCGTTTAAATGGTGCATTCGATTGAGTTTCAATTTGGTATATGTTTGAATTATTCATCGATTAAAATTTATTTAAGTGCTTGGTAACGATCTTAATCGTAAGTGTTCGGAAAGTCGAGTGGAGTCACTCCAGATTTTTTTTAATTGCATTTTGAAGTTAGTAACCCCCCTCTGGCAATCGCGGAGTGGGCCAAATCCTTTATATAGGACGACGATGAGCGAAAGGGAGCTGTTTCTATTTAATTGAGCCCCAGTGGGAGGAAGACCGACTTAGTTCGTGGGTCTCCTAACTTTGAACGAATTACAAATGAGAGAACTAGAACTTGAATCGGTACCCCCAGAGGTATGGTTTGAACACGGAGTCTATTGCAGCCATTGCAATTGCAGTCTATTGCAGTCTATTTGCATGCAATTGCAGTCTATTGCAGTCTATTTGCATGCAATACACTGCTCCATAGGAATCCAGCCGTGTTCTTATGGGAACGGAGCTTTGGGACTAGGCCATTGCGGGACACATTTTGAACTTATTTTTCTCATGAAACGAAAGTTGACCCTAAAATGTTAATCACAGGAAATGATTATAGGCGTACGAATTAATATTCGTTTTACGGAAGTTCATTTGAAGTTTTTACAATCAATTAAAACATATTTTAATAATAAATTATACAAGAAGTGTTTAAGGGTATACATATTTTTCGGAAGCACTTGTTTCTCGAGCCACGTATTGCTTCTGAAATTGAAACTCTGTAAAAACAAAACATTGGCGTTTGGGAATGGTTCTTATTGTCTAATAAGTTTTATTAGACGTGCATCTAATTGAACTCATTACACTAAAATAGCTTTTTTAATGGATTGGCATTTTTAGCACAAACTGAATTAACTGGAATAATTGTTGAAAAATTTGTCACTGTCATCAAGTGATGTCTTTGGTGAGCAGTAACAAATATTAATATTAAGTGTATGGTAGAATATTAAGTGTAGTACTACCCACTCTAAAAAAGAAAAAAGTATATAATCTTGTTAAAATAAACATGGAATACAAAACTGCAGGGAAAACAAGATTTGCTTGACATAAATAGTTTTGGCACAGCATAGGTCTCCAAATACAAAGCAGTTTCCCTTATTTGGCGTGATGCTAATTTAAGAATAATTTATGTAAAAGATTCTTAGATTTGCAGACAATTATTATTTATATTTGTATATTAGTTATATAGTTGTAACTAGTACCCATACAGCACCACAATGTACCCTGAACGTTAGGCTTTCAAAGAACTTTGTTGTGGGTGCCAGGAATATATATGTGCCTTAGCTTAATGGCCCGAGGGTGATAGGTAGTGACATCAGAACTATATATTTTTCGAAAATGTTTTTTTAAGGCATTTCAAATTTCCTACTCATTAAAAATTATTTCAATTAAATTATACAGTTTACTGCAATATTGCAATATTTATATAAACAGAAAGCTTAATTTTTAATCTTTACAAAAGTAAATGAGCTGTAAGCATTTTGCTTTCTTATGTAAAATTATGTAAAGTTTCATATATGTTAAAAACATTATTAAAAATTGCTTTAAGTGTGGTTTTATGAAATTCAAACAATTTTCTTCCGGTTTTATTAAGTTTGAACCTAAAAGAATTCAATAAGTATAAGGACAGTGAGTATGTGACATAGTTCTCTTTTTTTCACTAGTGCTTTTTGTGGTGATTTTTTCTTTTTAAGAATAGCAAATGTGGTAAATTTATAAGGACATTAAGAGAAACGTTTTTTATAAGTGAAAAAAATAACTTTATTTAAATGACAGTTACAATTATGTAAAAATTCCAAACTCTTAAATTTTAGTAAACTATAAAGTATTTTAAAGTAGTTAGTAAAGGCAGGGGATGGGTGTGTTCATAAATAATAGCAAGGGAATTTTTAGTAAGTGATATTATGAAAACGTTTAAGTGTATACCTAAGCTCTGAAAAAGTTTGGATTTTTTAATACTTTTTTTAAAGACAAATAATTTAGTACACTTTTAAAGAACGTATTAGTTAAGTTTATAATACTGTTAAATGAACAGCCACTTGACAATTTAATGCAGTATTCTCCAACCTTTCTACTTGTACGTGTCGGCAAAAATAGGTAAAATATTTTGCAAACCGACGTGAGACAAAATTAACAAGTATTAAATAAACATGTGTTCTGTTTACTAAATCAAGCGTTATAAAAAATATAATTTTTAGTTAGAACGACACTTTCTGCTGGTAATATTTAGAAAATTTCATATAAGATTTGACTAGTATCTGTCCACGGAACAGTAGTTGGTAAACGTTCACATGTAGAATAATGTGTGTGCCCAGTCTGAAAAAAATATTCAAGCCAAAATTTCCGATTTTGGAGCAATAAATAAAGAACTATTTTAAATGCATCAGTGAACACAAAATATAATTCCTGAATTTCTTAACAGTTGCAGGTTTATATGAATAACTTCCGAAATAGGTACATTGATTTATGTTCTATTAGCTTTTATTTAATTCCTATGTCTCGTTCAAGAATATGAACGAGACATAGTTTCTGTTCCGCAATTCTCAAAGTCTGCGAAATAAGAAATTTTTCACTGATCTCAAAATGCTTTCAGAGCGGAAATAATAACAAAATCAATTGTTATTATTTAACAGAGGTGGCAGGAATATTACATGATGTATTTAACCCCCAAGTGATTTGGCAACCCATAAAGGAAATAGCCACTCGATAATCTCCTAGGTATCATAAACCTGTTCAGTAGATCTCCACATCTAACTTCCTCTCAGATTATCCGCCACAGATAATTGAATCATGTATAACACAAATAAATCTTCTTTTGTCCCCCAAGGTTTATTGCAAGCTTTGTGCATTGCATCTGGTGAATTTAGTACTGTTTGCCTGACCTCTGCTGCAACAGCCTGAATTATACCCATGCCGTTAGGACTAATAACTGCATTAGAACTCCCCTTTCTCTTGCTGTGCTTGAGATGATGCAACTACTGGTGGTAATACAGTAAATGATTAGATCGCAGCAACCTCTAATAAATATTTGTTATATAAGAGCAGTGTATAATAATGCGCTATGCTGGATAATATGCAGCTATATATCACTTATGCACTTTTCTGTTTTACTCTTTGTCTATGTGTAAATCGCTGTCTGCGTGAAACAAGTTTCGTTAAAATACTTGAATTTCCAAGGAATTTATAGATAAAAGAGTAATCTAGTATGTTTTCCAAAGAACTGCGTCTTGTTTAACTTTTTTAATGAATTTTTGATACCTGATATGAGGTTAGTCTTAAAATTTCAAATTTTTGATCCAGTATAGCCGTAGTTTACTTGCACTTATATATCAATGTTTTCCCAATTGTTTTTTCAGGATTGCCTTAGTAAAGACCTTAATTCCTCCTTTTTTACAATACTACTTGCAAAATATCTGTATTAAATTTAAAAACCACATTTTATTTTCTATTTCTACTTTTTCTTTAAATTGTCGTGTAACGGACAGCATGTTTCATACTGAAACTTTAATTATGATATTGATTTGTGTCTATGTTTTTCTACTTATACTCATATTGCTTGGTTACACTATCAAACTCTATGAACATTATTCTTATTGTATACAAAATCATCCAAAATGCTCTATAGTTATTTAAATAGTTATATTCTCTCTCTCTTTACTTTCTTTCTTTCTTTTTCTCATCTTTCTTTTCTTTGTATTAGGCATTTATACTTTTATTGCATGTTCAAGAATCACAAAATATAGTTTTGAGAATAAGAGATTAATTAGACATTTAAATATTTAGAATAATTCTGTATGTGACTGGTTATTAATATTCCTTTATTGTTACGCTGCTGACTCAAAACATTTACACCTCATTAAAAATAAAGATTTTTTTTTCTTTTCCTTTCCTGCTGAAATATCTCGGACAATTTCAGTGTACGGACTTTCTTCCGGCCATTTTATTATGCTCATTGCATTAAAAAGCAATCTCCTTGCATTTCTTAAATATAGGCTTCTCTTTTTCTGGAGCCGAAGATGTGGTTTAAAGGTGTTCTCATGGGTCTCTTGAGTGCCATAAAATGTTTCTAAGCATCTCACTAAAGCGTACTGCGGGTCGCAACGCACCTAATGAAATCATGCAGGATCTTAATAAAATTCTAACCATTCTTTGCAACTCTACAGAAGAAGAAATAATGCTAATTCGATGTAAATGTGCACTCGAAAAATAAATAAGTAAGTAAAGGAAAAACAACTTTTGTGTGCTGGATATGCTAAGCATAGTTGAATGCTTTTGCATTTATGTGGAAAAGTTGGAAACTGAACTGTCTGAAGACATACACCATACAAATACACTTTTTATTAAGAATTTTTGAAGATAAAATTTTGAAAACCTAAAGCTGTTGTATAAGACTGCTTACTGATAAGACGAAGCCTGAAACTTTATGCCGATTTTGTCAAAAAGTAAAATATCTACGTATACCTACGTATATTCATGTAATAAATTCTCCTCTTCATCAATAGTTGTTTTCCTCTGCATTAAGAATTTAAAAAAATTATGTAGTTTCTGAAATTTTACTTTCAATGCGTACATGGTAACTAAATCAGATCCGTAATATGGAATATGATAAGAGAATTTTGATTAGATATATCAAACAACAGTATAAATTAAATAAATTTCTGAGGATATGTTTAAACGGTAATATTTTACTACAGCTTTTAAAGTGACAGTTCTATGAGGTAAAATGCCTTCTCAAACTTAATGAACGGTTTTCTAGAACGTAATGTGAAATGTAAAATAAACGCTTTTCTGAGTTCAATGATGACAGATTACATCCAACTCGACTATGCGCAAAAAAGTCATAAAAGAATTTATAATGAGATAGATATACATATAAAGAGATTTCTGATATATCATAATAGCGGCTTTGGTGGCAAATATTTTCTCCATAAATATTTAAAGTGCTTCTATATTACGGTGCTAGTTTTCCTATCAAATGGCACGTTACATTAATATGAATAATGTATGAATCCATTTTGCAGTTAAGTTTTCTAAAATAATCGCTTACAAAAAATCGTTAATTTAAGATACCTGCTGAAGTGATACCCCTTTTTTTTCTCACGTGGAACTTGTGTGTCAGATTTCATGTTTTATTCATACCTTGAAACAAATGAGAGAAAATTTCGCCGAAGCTGATTTGAATTTGAGTTAAGGTAATTTAACTATTTATTTACGACCATTTTCTATTCCGTAAAAGATAAACATGTGTTTGTAGCGCATGAGAACGTTTAAATGGTAAATTTAGAAGTCTGCCAGCACGAAAGTAAGGCAAACAAATTTCAGCGACAAAAAGCTGTTTCGTTTTCCAATTTTTTTCCATCATGAAACAAATGAGTTGCTAGAGCAATATTCTTTTTTCTTAAGCTACCTTCCCGAAACTGATATCAAGATAATTACTTTAAGTTTAAACTCGTTACGTTTACCGATTTTGGAAAAACGAACTAACTTTAAAAATTGCAAAAACAAATTTTTTAAGTTCGACAAAATGACGTTTTACCTTATCGTTGTTATTGATTGTTGAATACCATACATCTTAAAGGGATTAAGCTATATGAAAAAAAAATGTTTTAAGGTTACTGCTTTACGATAGCAATTCTGGAATGACATATTGTTAATGTAATTAACGGAATTTTTCAAAATGTGTTTAAGAGTAATACATGTAGTTTTTATTAACAGTTTTGTTTTATAGTTGGTCATTAAATGTAACCCACGTATGTAAGACAAGAGTAAATGGTAAATTTAGAAGGCTTTTTTTATCATGTTGGGGTGTGGAATTTGTGTGTCAGATTTCATGTTTTATTCATACCTGAAAACAAATGAGAGAAAATCTCGCCGAAGTTGATTTGAATTTGAGTTCAGGTAATTTGATTTGACTATGAAGTAACACTATAAAATATCCTAAAATGTTTAATTTTCTTTATCATTTGATTACTTTATATAAGTCGTTGTGTATTGTTGATTCTATTTCAAATATCATTGAAATAAACGCTTATTCTTGGGAAGATAAGAATTATAGAATTACTTTCAAAGTATTTCTAATGATTCTTCTGCTTATACAGAATTTATATGATAAATGACATTTTTTTGTAGTATAGCATTTTTTAAAGGTTTTTATAGTAAGAAAAAGCACTTTATAGTGCATAGTTTTGTGATATTTAGTAAGCTCCTCGATTCCAAAATTTTACTTGACATTAACTTGACATTAACTTAAATTCCTGATAATGTATATGAGAGTAAAAAAGCTGTAATATTTAATTTTTCAATACATTTTTACTTTAAAATTATGTCATTGTACTGTTCTCTTGATTAAATAGAGTTGAAACCGGAATAAAAAGTTTATAATCTTATCCAATTTTTTAATTTGCATTATTTGCAAATTCATCTTTCCACGAAAGAAATGATTTTCATCTTCTGAAAATATCCCTTAAAATTGGTTAAAGTCGGGTTAAAGTAATACTTACTAATAAGCAATGATTATTAATGATTTCCATCAACATTTTATGAATAATAGAAAAAAATCGTTACTTCGTTTCTGGGGTTATCTGCACATCTGCATTTTAATTTAGTCTAAAACTAGTTCTCCCAGCGTTAAGTAATCGAAGTTTGCATTTTTTGTTCCATGCAAATCTGTTAATTACAGCGTAATTTATGATTTATTTATTTTCTAATAGCATGAGGGTTTGGTGTTTTCGCTGCAGGATGGGTTTAGTTCTACAGATTTACTTTTGGCAAAAAAGACTGAAACTGGTGCTTAAAAATAAAATACTTAAAACTCTTTAAATAATTCACACAAAAAGGTACTTATCAATTTGGACATGTGTTCTTTTCAATCTTTCACACTGGGACTTGGGACTGGGGTTAAGTTTGTCGATATTTATCCGAAATCCGATAGCTTGCCGTCATTAGGCGCTATTATAAATATGGCCACTAAATGGTTAGCTTTTCGTCATGGCAATCCTACACGATTGGATCACGAAAGGATATTCTAGAAAAGGAAATGTGAAGAATTTCGTAGTCATTGAAAGGTACAAACGGAAAGCAGGTTGACCTTATCAGTTCTGTTGTTACTGATCAGTCTTTATGACAACGTATACAGTGAAATCCCTCTATAACGATATTTTGGGGGTCAAAATAATATATCGTTGTAAAGAGAATTATCGTTATAGAGAGAATCGATATTGGAACGAAAAGATTTTTGTTCTTCATATATCCCATACCCTGCAGTGTCACCAGAAAGTGTTCTGTTTTCATTCAGCACACCCTCGCAAGTAATATATAATAAATGAAAGGAGAAAAACATGTTTATAGTTTTCAGTAATTTTCACAACACTCGCAAATTTTAGTTAAACACCCTTGCCGCCTCGCCAGGGATTCCAGCGGCGATATAGCTTATAAATATTTATAGCATATTTGAATAACAAATAAATAATGTCTAAATAAATAATACCTGAATGCCGCAAAATCGTTTTTTAAAATGTATTAGATATTAATTGAAAATACATACCCATTAATTTATCCTTATTTATTTTGAATTCTGTGTAAAGAAATCGGAAATTGGCAACAGTCAAGGACGTACCCAGGGGGGTGGTCCAAGGGGTCCGGACTCCCTCCTAAATTTGAGTTTTTGTTAACAAAATAATAATGATAAAGTCTTTTTGTGAAAAAATCTGGCTTTTTCACCGTTTGGACCCCCTCCGAAATTTTTGGACCTCCCAGAAATTTTTTCCTGGGTACGTCCCTGGCAACAGTCGACTGTCCGTATCGGCTGCAAACCTCAGCTTGCTTCATGCCTTTATCAAAATCTTTTATGATGTTGAATTTCACTTCGATAGATATTTGTTTTCTTTTAGCCATTTGCTTTCGATTTTCACTAAACAAACTTCAAAGTAAACAAAACTCATAAATAATTTAAAATATCCTCGTGTAATAATCGACCTCGATAGGATTTATCGAAAGTTAAAATTCTTACTCAAGTTCAGACAAAAGAACGTATCGTTTTCTATATCAGTTCCGGTGAAAGGAATCCTTGACCATTTTTTAAAGAGGGGGATAGGAATCAAAGATGTGTCATCCAGGAAATGCCAACGGTCCTTCCACCTTACGAGAAATGCACTTTCTCATTACCATAGTGTTACATCAGCAAAACGAAACTTAGAAGACGTTCATTGGCAGAGGCGTGGTCCAACCATATTTTACCTCGACTTTCTTTGAGTAGCTTTCAATGTGTGTGCATGAGTTGGGCTTCTGATGCATCGTAGAAAAAAATATATCGTAGTAGAGAGAATTATTGTGATGTAAGGGATGATTATTACCATCGTTGTAGAGAGAATTATCGTTTTAAAGGATATCGTAATACAGAGAACTGTTTTACATTAATCTAAAGGGAATTCAGCCAGGACTATGAAAAAATATCGTAATAGAGAGAATTATCGTTATAGAGGATATCGTTGTAGCGAGATTCTACAGTATTTGTATTTGTGGCGTAGGAATATCGTGCTTGGGTTGTTTGAAAAACAGTTATTGAAATGCGCTTGTATCTACCGTTAGGAAAGTGCATTGTGTGTGATATGTTGTACGTTTCTAAAGAAGTGACGGATCTGCTCGGCACATCAATGTGAGTATTATTTGTGGAATAATTAGTTATAATAATTCCTTTTGTGGAAACTTGTATCAGAAACTTGTATCATCCCATCAATTATTGGTGGAGAATTTTTCCATGAAGATTACTCCGCGAGTTTCTGTTGGCAGAAAAGCTTGTATTTCGTCCTTCTGTGTCGGTTAGTTCTTGACGAACTTTCTAAACAAAGTGAACTCGCAAGAGATTCAAGTCCGTCCTAACCAGTCTTGCCATCTCTGCCGCAGAAAAAGTGGCTGAATTCAAAGTTTAAAGTAGCCAGAAATGACGAAAAATGTTTTCAAGCTGAGAAAAGAATAAATTTATTGGCGTTTATTTCTAAGTGCTTTCGCTGATGAAATATGCTTGTGTGCTTTTGAGACATTCGGACTTTCGCCAAGATCTAGCTGCAGATTGGATAAATAGTCCATCCTGGTCCTAACCCGTTGCTCGCCATGCAATTTTCGATCGGAGAGAAGGCTTTGGCATTATTTTACAGTAGCTTTCTACCAAAAAAAAAAAGCCACCTGTATACTGAATCTTCCAAAAGTCCAATTCTTTCCAAATCTTACTGAATCTTCATTACACGTGTTTATTCATCTTAAATATAACTAATAGCTGCCTATTGCTGAAGCTGTTGTCTTGTTCAGTTTTTCATAGAGCATGCTTAGGTAACCAAGCGAATAACGCAGAATGGAATATTGCCGCATTAAAATGGAATATAATGAATGAGATTCTCCGAGATTATTTACCGTGAAAATGCTTGGCGTGTGGTATCTTTCATATTTAAGTATTTCTAAAGGCCTGTGACAAAGGGCGTCAGATAACAATAGGCTGATATAAGCGTTGTTTTTGCCTTTTCCACAAGAAGCATAACATTAATCCTGTAAATGTCTTGGGGACGAGCAAAAAATTTGATGTCTTCAGCACAAAAAAAAATCCAAACATATACATTGCGAAAGATTTGGTAGGGAAGGGTTGTCGATCTTGCATCTCTAATGAACCGAAGTAGTTCAAAGACACGACAGTGACCAATTTTTTTGTCCAGATTTGCTTTCCAACTTGATTCTAGAGAAATTGCCGAGATTCTAGCAAAAATTGCAAGTACCCATGTTGGAATGCAAGGTAGGACAGAAAGAATCTTCCCCGCGTCCTCTGTGCATCCAAATAATTTAAAATATAAAACTGAATAATTTCTACTATGGTTCAGAGAAGTTCTGTTCAAATACTAAAGAGAAGAAAAGCGTTCCGTGAAATTCGAATTGAACAAAATTATTTGTTCATTGAAAAATATTACTTCTCGGGTTTTTAACCGAAAAATATTTTTGATTAAATGGTTTAATCAATCAATTTTGTTGATTCATTCATATAGTAAAGAAGATTTTGTTGCATGAACAGAGTTATTCAGAAAAATTGATTTCTTAATGTAGATAGAGAATTCATGAAAAATGGTTTTTATAATAACTGGGAGATAAAGCCCTTTCTGGGGCAATTACAAAGGGCGCTAGAAAAAAAAAAACATTTGACAAAAATATGTCTGCATTCAATATATTTAATCTTCGTCTACTAAAATAATTTCATATTCAATGTTTATTATATACCGAAATAGAACTTCATGCTGTTTTGGAAACGTGGAAACTTCTCGAATTTCAACGATTTTGTTTTGTGGGAAGATCCTGTGATATAGTTCATCACATATTTATAATTACCTATGATTTTTCTTTTACCTTTTCTAAATTTAATAATCTTTTTCCATTTTTAAACTCTCATCTCTTATTATGATGTTTGTATTTTTGCTAGCTGAACTTTTTGCATTTTAGTGGCTGGAGTTTGTAGATGGATATATATATATATATATATATATATATATAATTCATTTATTTTATTATTATTATTTTTGGCCTATGGGTAGACAATGTGTTCATCACATATTTATAATTATCTTTAATTTTTCCTTTACCTTCTCTAATTGTAATCATATTTGCCATTTTAAAACTCCCATCTCTTTTCTTAACGCTACGTACGTAACTGTTTCTTAAATTACTTTGATTTTAACTTCTACAGTATACTTTCGCAGGCGTCAGAGGTCTGAAAATTAATATATTTTTGATTCCTGTTTGCACGGATTTCCAAGAATATTGCTTCGGTTACAATGTTGCCTTACGTTTCACCTATTGATTTAAACATTTAAGTTTTGGTAAACATGCATAACCCCTAACGCTTCTTTTCATATTTCAATCTGGTGATTTATTTGGCGACCGTCTTTAAATTTAAATCTGCAAGTAATACCACCAGTACAAATCACCTCTTAACCGTGCTTCATGCAGAGGAAATCATTTTATTTGTAAAATATTAAAAAAAAACTGGGTATTTTGCAAAAACTATTTTAAACGAACTTTAATCGCAATTTTCCCTTCAAACCTTGATAACTGTGACTTCAATAGGGCGACAATGTCAGTTGCGATGACTAATTTTGTCACGCAAATAATTAACATTGTTTGTTTGTTTTTTTACTCTACGAAATTAAATGTAGCGAAAATATAAAAAAATGTCTTAAACAAATTGTGAACGTGTAGATTTTCAGATTTTTTATTCAGCGTAGATTGTTTTCTTTTATACATAATAATGAAAAATTTCAAGAGGATCGTCCGAAAGGTGTACACCCTCCAAAAAAGTATTCGAGCAAGAGAGAAATTTCCTATTTTAGATTTGCGAATAATAATTGAGTTTTTTAAAAACGCACAACTTGATAGAAATATAGAAAGTCATATTTATACATAGCCTAATTCATATTCTTTGATAAATAATTTGTAATATGCGAAACCAACGTAGGGAATTTCTCTTCTTGCTCGAATACTTCTTTTGGAGAGTGTAGATTTTATTACGGTTTCCTTTGTGCTTAAACCATTTGTGCCTGAATATTTTTGCGACTTTCTTCGATTTTTACTGATAACAGAAATAATAGATAAATTTCTGATGTCAGCTTCTTAAACAAGGAATGATTTATTTTAAAATCATTTTGCATAAAAATCGAAATATCAACATCTTACTTGGTCATGTTAAAATATTGTGCGGAGTTGAGGCTCAATACTCATGAATAAAGGCTAGGAAAAATAAATAACGTTTTCGACTAATAGCGAAAATGCCGTCCCAAAAAAGGGACGCTAGGCATAAATGGGTTAACTTTTATTTCTTTTGGGAGTAATGGTGGTAAAAAGTTTATCTTCGAGTGGTTGAACAGGATTTGTTACAAAGTCAACGAGTCAGGGATCAGCGTAATTATATAGTAGGATAAATGTCAGTGAAAACTTGAGTGACTGCAGTGAAGACTTGAAGTCAATGAAGGAGAATTTTCGCGTCTCAAGAAGTTAAGAAGATGTTGGCCGCATTCGTAAACGCCAAACGAGTTGCACTCGTGCAACGAGTTTCTATCTAAAGTGTTCGTAAAGGAAACTTAGTGCTTTCAGTTTATAAACTAGAGCGTTCTTATACAAAACTGAGTGCAATTAGTTTCAAACGAAGTAAACTGATAACGAATTAGGTTCGTTGAGTTTTACTTTCTGTGCGTTGTTTTTGTTTAGAAATGGCGTCCGTTGTTATGGAATAGTAATGTTGTGAAAAGTATTTTACGTTTGCTGAAGCTGCAAATATTAGTTTTTCGAGTAGGAAATTGAGGCATACGTTAGAAACTGCTACGAAGGTACATACTTTTTCAAAGGTAATCATTTTCTTGTATTTTTCATTTTAGTAAATTCAAAAATGCATGTTTTAGTGTCGATATTGAAGTTGATTTAAACCGTTATTTGCGAAATTTGAATATCTCTTCCTAAATACTTTTGAAAGAATGAAGTTCAAGTTAAAATTTCTAAATTTTGATCTGTGCAATTCAATTATAGCCACTCTTCCTTTTAAAAATCCTGTTGATTTTATATTGAGTATGTGCTAAAAACTCTCCTCAGCAAAGTTAACGCATTTGCGAATTGTAAACAAACAAGTCTCCTATGTGAAGAAACTAAATAAACTGAAGTTGTTCGTAAAGGCAAAAGAAACTGATAACCACTGACAGCACTAAACACACGCATTCCAGTTTTCTTACGAAACTCTGTGCAACGAGTTTGTCGTTAACGAATGCAGTCGTTATTCTCTCCCCTACTATCTTTTTCTACAAAGACGATTGAAAAAAATTCAATAATTTAACAACGGAAGACGAAGACGATTCAGTAATTTAAGAACGCGCTAAAAGCTTACTTCTTTCAATTTAGTAATTTGGAAACTGATAGTACGACATAACCAAACGACAATACGACATAACAAACGACATAAACAATTATAAACAATAATAATACAACTTTTTTTTGTTGAGTGTGAGATGTACCCTTTCTAGAAAAGATATACGTGGAAATATAACTGAAGTTTCTGAGTTAACTAATAGATTCTCTAAGAGCGAGATAAAAGCTGTCGAAAGAAAGGGATGAAGGAGGGAGGATGTTTACACGATGTTTTGTGGCTTATTTTTCACTTCTACATCTTACTTGAAGTGTTCCAGTACTACTGCGAATTTGCACATCCATCATCATATTATTCAAAATTCATTTTAGCCTGAGACACATTTCTCAAAGGGGATGGTGAGCATCTGACTACCTCTTATAATCTGAAACTTTTTGTGGTGTAACTCGAAGCAGTTTATATTGTTACGAAATTGTATTGCAGTTTACCCGCAGTAATGTATGTTGCGGGAAAAGAAGTTGTACAGACATTACTGAAAGGGAGATGAGTTTGGGACCCCTTGACCTTGGCTATCATTTTGACGGCTTGGCGATTTTGGCGACAAAAATATTTGCTTGCTTTTTTAAGCTTGTTTTTGAAGCTGTAAGTGAATGCTTTATTGCTTAACAATCGATGTCAATTTTCCTCGAGTATTTGTCTGAATTTTAGTCAGTGGAAGTGTTTTATTTTGTGTGTGGAATGCGGCATCTGAGAAAGTTCCGTTTGTAATTTGATTGTTATAAGTCAAATTACAGTTTAGTAATTCTTAGGATTTCTCTGTAACAGATTGTTCGACGAAGTTTATAAACAGTAAAATTTGCATTCCATTCTGACAAGTGTACTGTTTATTAGAACTTTCGACATATACTCTAATTTTAAACGACGAACCCGAGAATTCGGCAGAGTTTTCTTTGTTGTCAGAAGTGGGATTCTAAAGAAAGCAATTTACGAGTGTATGGTGTGGACGAGAAAAATGGAGGAATTTAAAAAACTGAAGCGATGAAAACTGGACAAGATGAGACGAAACCGGACAAGAACGGATGAAAGCCGACTTGGAGAATAATGATTAAATAAATACTCAAGTTTCTACCACTGGTAAACATTAGACAGGATGGGCCAAATAAAAGTGTCCCGGGTGAGTGCATACGATTGGACGTGAATGGATGACGTGAATGTTAGCAGAGGTCAATCTGGTATAGGCCTTAGATGGCTACAAAAGTCACCCTATCTGCCTCTGGGCGATTACCTTTTATGGGAATCTCTCAAGTCTACGGTGCATTGCAATGGTCTTTAAGAACTGCAGAAGAACATTCCTGATCCAGCTTCCATCTGCCTTCAGCGACTTGTTGATCAGCGCCCAAAAGTGCCAAGAGATGAATGGTGGCAATTTTGAACATCTGCTATGGGTAGGTTAGCGAACTAGGAAGAATTTCCTTTCCTTTGTTTGTAACCCAATAAGTCTGCAATCTTTGTGGTCTTGTTGTAGGTCTGTGTAACATGGAACCTGTTCTTCGGGACACATTTATTTACCCAACCCTGTCTATAATTCGGTACGATTTTCTTTGGATAAATAAAACATTTTTTTGCGTTGTAATATGCAAAAATGTGAAAGGCAATTTTATCTAAGAACACGTTAAAATAAATAAATAAATACTGCTAAGGAGCTGTGAATAAAAATGCTAAAAATGTCTTTTCACACCGGAAGCGTTTCTGAACAACTTAAGAATAATTTAACAAGAGTTTACGTTTCATAAAATATTTAAATAAAACGACAAATCCAATTCCTTTCACGAGGAATGATAGCTCTCATTTAAATAGCAAAACACTTCGATTTTGCAAAATGTTTAAGTTACATTTTTGTTTTAGTTTTAATACAGCGCCTAAAACTTTTATTCAGGGGATTTGTTTTTACAGCTAAACATTTCCGAAAATTCGAGCACGTTGAAAAACTGTTTTTCTTCCAGTATCCTGAAGGTACTGGGAAAATATTTTTCCACCCCCCCCCCCTCCTACGTTCTTCGAAAATAACAAATTGTTACATATTCACAACTGTTCAAGCATTCACGTACTCTATACGAGGAAATAAAAGTGTGATTTCAATTTTTAGTCACATTTTAGTTCCTGTAGCTTTTTCTTTATTTATTTCGCACTTTATACTTCATGTTTGAAGATGCCGAAACAGAAGATATACACACGCCTCACCCTCTTTGCGTTTTATACCCACAGGGTTGTGGGATGCTTTGAAGAAAATGGATTAAAGAGTGATTGCATTTGTGCCAAAAAGAAAAAGAAAATGCTGCTCCAATTTTTGAAATGAAATTTATCTCAATGCTGAGCTCCAAGAATTCTTTGTTAAAATGAATTTTAAGGTATTTTTTTTCGTTCCTTGCCGCCGGCTGCAGAATTTAGAATAAATGGAAAATGCGCTGTAATATATGAGCTGGCATGTGTATATACATACTTCAATACGTGTTACAAAATTTGCTAAAATTTGGGGAAAAGAGTATTATACATTCTTTCTTTTTTTTTAAGAAAGCGAAATAAAATAAATTTCAACCTACATCTGTTTTAACTTTAGTTGTTGTAGGAGAGACTTACATAGAAAAACTAATCCGTAAACTTTTTTTTATTATTTATCCCCACCCCGAAAAGAAAAAAAAAACTTCAGATGCATAAATTTAATTTTTTTCGATGATTCATACCAACTTATTTTTCTTGCAATTTGCGTTTTATTTTTTATTGTATTAGTTATACAACTTTGAGTCAGCTGCTTCCTTATTGGCTTTAACATTAACTAGCAGTCGAAATAAATAGATCATAGACGTCATGTGATGAACTTGGGTATCTCTAAACAGAACACCATAGGATCATGAATCTACTTGTATCTGCCTCATACAGTTATTCACCATTTAAAATGTCGTCTTACATTTTAAATGGTCAAATTCAGTTTAGTTTTATATTTCTGCTACCGTATAAGAAAATTTTAAGATGGAAATCATTGAATACTTACGGTGAAACAGCTATCAGTGAAAGAATGTGCTGTTTGTAGTTTCTTCTCCAACAACGCTGATTCATACGTCAAGAATAGCATAGTTGTGCTAGAAATATGGTTTTTGAAATTTAGAATTGGATTGATCGCTTAATGAAGATTCTTATTATAGTAAAAAAGAACTGGCATAATCCTTTTGAATGACTTAACAAGCTATTTTGAAGATTATTCAAGCACATTAAAATTGTATTACCCAAGTTGTTATTGTAATTGTTATTAAAAGAATTTCTTTCTTTTTTAGGAAGAAAATTGTAAAATGCACTTCAAATGATGATTCCCCGTAGATGTTCATTATAATCATTTCGGGTGCTCTTATAAAACTACTAATTCTGTAATATTTCATTCTGAATAAAGTATATAACAAAGTAGTGAAATCTATAAAATCCATAGCAACAGATGATTAATTATGATAGCTTGTACACAAGCACGCAAACTGAAATCATAATCAATGTACACCTTTGTGAGAAATTATTGAAAAAAGAAGTTAAAAACGTGTATTCTTGATGAAGCATTTGATAGCATTATCTTAGGATTGAGACCATGTTGTTGTAAACCTCATTCATTTTATTGGTCTTAAAATGGTGGTGTTTCAGTGTTCTTTAAATAATGACTGCTTATAAGTTGTGAAGTAATTGGTGTTCTTTTGTATATCATGTGAGAAAAATGTATACTACACTTACTATTCCCAATTAATAGCATGATTTTATTAAGAACAATAGTAAGCACATACTTATTCTATATTGCTTGAAAGAGCAGAGCGTATGTAAAAGAATAAAAAAATAACTGAATAGTCATTTTTTAATGTGCGTTTTACATGCGGCCTGTATTGGATTGTGTACGTAATGCTGCAAAATAACAAAATAGTATTGCACTGAATAAGATTTCTACAATTGTGGGGTGTAACAACGGAAATGCATTTCGTGATGGCTGAAGTACGGACAGACAAACACCTTACATATCTGTGAGAAAATGTAATAAAAAAAAATCTGATGTGTCCAACACATGACTTCCTTGCACGTCCATTAGATCAAAAATATTTTCGACGCACTTCCTCTAAATTTATTTGTTTGAAAGAGATAAAATATCAATAATAGTAAGGTTTAGCGATTTCTAGCCAAATATTTCGATATCGCCAAGCTGAGTTCAATTTAAAAGATTTCCTTCTGACACTTTATTTGGCGATATTTCACCAAAAGCCGACAAACTTGAGATAGTCAGCGAGATTTTGGGGATAGCCAAAGTAGTCATAGTCCACAGACTTTCAATGAATTGAATGCATCTATACACCTCAATGTATTTAAAGTCATTTGGCTCACCATGTAAATAAATTCTCAGTCGATTGCTGTCAAAAAAGATATTGAAAACAGTTAGATATTACAATAGTTCTAAATACAAAGTTAAAAAATCTACGGGTTAAAGTTTTAGAGTTATACAAAATAGGAAATAATTTTTGGCGCCAAATTTGGCGATATTTCGGCGAAACTCGTCAATATCGACGACATTTGGCGAGATTTTAAGCATAAACCAAACAATGACAGATTATCGCCAAATTTGGCGATATTTCGCCAAAACTCGCCGAGATCGAGGACAGACGGCGAGATTTTGGGCATGTACCAAACAATGACTGTCTACAGTTGTATTATAATGAAGATGTCCATAGACATTAAGGTACTGAAATTCTTTTCGGTGGTCCTGTAAATAAACTCTCCAGTAGATTGGAACCAAAAATCGAGATGCACAACTAGATGTTACAACATTCTTATATATGAAATTTCATAATAGTTTTTGAGATTTGAGAGTTAAATATGCACACACGTACACCAAAAGTCGCCAAGCTTGGCGACTTTTGACATAGTTCTTGAGGGAGGCACGTGACCGTGGTCGGACCATTACCTAACTTATGTGGTAGGACGGTATTATGCTTGAAATGGATGAATGCCCCTAAAATTGCTATTGACCGTAATGTATTGGAAATCTTTTGAGTGTTCCTGTAGCAGAACTATAAATGATAAAGACAGTTTTTTTAATGGAGAAATTCATTTTCTAACTCTTTACAGCATATATCACTTCTGAGTCGTTTGAAATAGCCCAATACCTCTAAAACACGCTTTGATGAATTTCGGCCCATAGAGCGTAATTTATTTCGAATCTTTTGGGCGGTCCTGTAGATAAACTATTCAGTCGAATGGAACCGAAAGAGGAGGTGCACAACTAGATGTTACAACAATCCTAAATATAAAGTTTCAACATTCAACGCCTAACAGTTTTTGAGATATGCGAGTTTAATGAATTTCAGCCCATTGAGTGTAATGTATTTCGAATGTTTTGGGCAGTCCTGTAGATAAACTATCCAGTCGAATGGAACCAAAAGGGGAGGTGCACAACTAGATGTTACAACTATCCAAAATATGAAGTTTCGACATTCTACGCCTAATAGCTTTTGAGTTAGGCGAGTTTAATGAATTTCGGCCCATAGAGCGTAATGTATTTCGAATCTTTTGGGCGGTCCTGTGCATAAACTATCCATTCGATTGCCACCAAAAGGGGAGGTGCACAACTAGATCATAGAACAATCCTAAATATCAAATCTCAACATTCTACGATCAATATTTTTTGAGATATGCGAGTTACATACATACGTACGTACGTACGTACGTACAGACGGCATGGAAAAACTGGCCACAGTAGACTCGCCACTGGTCAAAATGAGTTGCAGACGCGTTAATATGATCGTGCATGCTAGCCTACGATGAGATGCATCGAAAAAAGTTTTTAAATTAAATTTAGAGGTAGTGAAAATCGGTTTTTATGTCGAAATTTGGCCCCCAAAATTTTTCGGGATCACATTACTTCCTTATACTACGTACAAGGAAGTAATAAAAGTATGCTAGTAATATAGTATGGAAGTTTAACTAGTGACCAGTCAGAGAAAGTGCTTAGTGCAACTGAAATACATTTTGTTACGCAACATAATTTTAAAGAATGAATAACTTAACAATTTTAAAATAAGCATGCAAACACCAATGTCCCGTTTTCCGTTGAAACAAGTTTTCGGATTTATGTGCTTGGACACGAGGAACCGCTTATAAATCCACGTCAGAGAAAGGACAAACACAAGGGAGGGAAGGGGGGGCAAATACCTTGGGGGAGGACTTTTCTGGGTATCTAGCGCATATTCACGTTACATCAGGAGAAAACCACCCAAAACTCCAGACCGCTAGATCGACGACCCCGCGAGAGGACAGAACCCTGTTCCTCCACTTGAACCATCTCCCAATGTCTGTGGCTTTAACCACTGTGCTACACATTGGCCCCGTTTTGCGTCCAGGGTTGTGAGGGGAGTGTTGGAACATGCATCAGTTCCAAGCACAGGTGCAATGTTCTGAAACAAACGTAGCATGACCAAAATCCTGGGGTGCAAAATAGTGAACGTACTATGAACGTTCCGAAATAAAGTTTTTACAAACAATGTTACAACACACTATGCAATATTTACACCAGATCAAAAGCATATTTCGAGTATTTGATAAATGTTCCATGATGATTTATAAACTAATGGTCCCAATTAACATAAAACTAGATCATTCAATGCAATGTATGAGGCACCAAATTTCTTCTAAATGATTTGTTTTCGAGAAAAACTTGAATTTTTCATTAATCCAGCCTAGAAAAATTGTCTATTATTCAAATACTTCTTTTGAGTGACTGTGCAATGTTGTTTCCAAATGTGCTTATCATTTGTGAAAATCTTCAAGCTATAGCCTAATTTCTGATCTATGAAACAAATTTTTAACGCTGTTGCGAGTTTTCTTTAATTACGTGCCTATTTACTAGAATTCTTGAATATTGGAACTCCTTGTTTAGAATTCCTGTAATCGTCTGCTTACGAAATTTGTTGCAGAATATAGAAGTTACATCATAATTGCGTTGATTGAAATGTTTCTATTTTATTGATTGGCAACTGACATTCTAGATTATGATTGGTCAGAAATAATCCTTGATTGGTATATAAGTGGTGGGTGGGGGATGCGGATGGTTCGCTGGTTCTGGTTCTATGACCATCTGTTTCTTCAGAGGACAATCACTGATAGACAACAAGAGTAGAAAATAATCAGAGGACTGATTATTTTCTACTCTTAAATCATTGGTCGGATGGTTCAATTACATGTATTATGTATACTACAAGACTTTCAGATTAGACACGCAATTAACTGCCTCTAAGAAGCATTATGGGTGTCTAACAAGCGAATGCCGGATCAGAATTTTGACTACTCTTATATTTTTGCTGTATGCAAGAGTCTCTTCCTTCACACACTTTCTTTTTTTTATGCAAAATTGATTTTTGGTACCCCTAGCTTGTAGGAGTCTGTTGAACACGCTTCCCCTGATTAAATTTTGCCCCGATTGAATTTTGATACCCCTTAAGTTTGTAAGAGTCTCTTGAACACTGTTGCCCCCGATTGAATTTTGGCACCCCTTAAGTTTGTAAGAATCTCTTGAACATGCTTGCCCCCGATTGAATTTTGGTACCCCTAGCTTGTAAGAGTCTCTTGAACATGTTTGCCCCCGATTGAATTTTGGTACCCCTTAAGTTTGTAAGAATCTATTGAACAAGCTTACCCCTGATTGAATTTTGGTACCCCTTAACTTTGTAAGAGTCTCTTGATCATGCTTGCCCCCGATTGAATTTTGGTACCCCTAGCTTGTAAGAGTCTCTTGAACATGTTTGCCCCCAATTG